>PVIA01019247.1:0-10964 GCA_004024845.1 Tonatia bakeri | reverse complement strand
ACTGGGCTGAAGCCAGAGACAACTGGGCCCCGCTGCTGCTCAGTTCCTCCACAGCTGTCAGTACCAGGTTGGTGAGCTGGGGCTGGGTGAGGAACTGTGCGAATGCCTGCAACAGGGTGGGATCAGGCTGGATGCAGGGGTCCCCTGTCTGAGATAGCCTGTGCCATTTCCCCTGGTTAGGGAGGGCTTCTCTTGGGAAAATAGTGTGCTTTTGTCTTAGGCTTATGCTGTCTGCCTGGATCCAGGAGACTCTTTCACTGATACAGAATCTTTGGGGATGGAAGGGAGATAACACTGACCTCAGATGCAGTTTGGGGCTCACAGGTCAGTGGTTGCAGAGGCAGAGCATGGGGAGAGGAGGGCTGGAGCTCAGTGACATCTCTCTGAGGCACAGGTGGTGTCTACACACTGCTCACACAGCTCATCATTAGCATGAAGCAAAGACTTCTGGGGAGATGGGTCAACAAGGATTAGGAGCCCAAGAGGAAGAAATAGTAGCATGTGGTAGGAAACTTTTCCCAAAAGGAAAAGATCCCATCTAGTAATGGAATGGGAAACGAGATGGTATCAAAGCATCCTGCCCAGGAGTCTCTAATATCAGGTCAATGAGAGTCTCAGGCTCTCCCCGCTTTGTCTCTGGTCCTGCCCCCTCACCTTGACAATCTCAGTGGTGTTTCTATAGAACAAGTTCCATTCACTCTTGTCCTCTTCTTGCTGCAAGGCCAGTTTTTGCTTTTCCATCTCTTAAACAAAGACTCCCGACCACACCCCCCAGACACTCAGAAGGCATGTTAGGCTCCTCACTTTCCCACCTTCTGGTCCAAAATCCTACTGCCCTAAGTCAGCTGGGGGTTATGTGTGTCCTGTGGACCTCGGAGTAGAAGAATGGACATCAAAAAGAGGAATGGTGGGAGCTGAGCTCAAAGGAGCCCCTGTGCTTCCTGTCTCAGAGCAGAGGTAGAATTGGGTAAAAGTATGGGGCTCAGTCAGTGGAGGAGAAGCTAATTCAAAAGAACTATTTTCTGTGTGGGCATTTTGGTCCAAGAGGTTATTGGTAGATTTTGGGGGCAGATTCCCAAATGGAAATGAGGTGCTCAATTAACTTCTTGGGCTTCACTCTTTCAGGACAGAGTGTGGGGGCGGAGCAGAGGGGGAGAAAAGAGAAGATGCCCCCTATGCCTTTTCCCGGAGAGGATACAGTAGAGGTTGTAGTCAGCCTCCCATGAGAGAGAGCAGATGTCTTCCACTCAGTCCTGGCAGCGCATGGCCAGCAAGTTTACCAAAGTCAAATTACCTTGGGAAAACATCAACAAAATAAAAAGGCAAACCAAGGAATGGAAGAACATATTTGCCAATACATTTGATAAGAGGTTAATATCCTATGATGGGGAGCTCTGCCCACAGAAATCCTCTGGGTCATTGCGGATGAGAATAAAAATGCCCAACACATGATCTGCTTGGGGAAGAAAGGTAACCAGTCCCTCAATGCGGAAAGGTCCTGAACACCTTCCTCCTGCGTTTTTATTGGGTTCAGCTCACAGAGATACATGGTATGCACATAAAGCTCATCAACTAATGTCCAAAAAGCTGGAGTCATGAAAAAGTGACATCATTTACAGATAATAGTTGAAGAAACACAGGGATTGTCTCTGGTCAGGGTTGGATTTAGCTCAAGTGTCTGTTTCATAGCAACAGGGCAGAGGAATCCTCAAAGGAAACAATATATATTCTTTCTCTGGCCAGATTCCCCCTGAAAGCCTTGTGTTCCAGTACAAGGTCACAGCTGTCTCTGGCATAGTTTCTAGGCTGAGTCAGGTGGAGAAAGCAAAGCAGCCAAGAGACTACGAGACTTTACAGAAAGACTGAGGACTGAGGTTATGACAAAGCCAATGGGTGAGGGTCTTTCTGCACCTTCTCTTAGGACCCCTAAGTCCTTCTCTGATGGCCCTTCGAGACTGTGCCTGTCGTAGGTTACCCCTCCCTTGAGGGATCTTACCCATCATTGGCTAACCTGCCTTCTGAGGCCAAGAACAACCCATCTGCCTGGGCTCAAGTAGGGGCAAGTGAGTAAGGCAGGGGCTGCCCTCTTGCCAGGAAGAAATGTTCTGTCTCCTTATGGCTCATGTCCCCAAGGCTTTTTCACCCAGCTCTAGCCATGGGACCTTATTGTCTGTTAATGAGGCTACAGTCCTTGAAGCAGGAAGGATGGCTCGAAATAATCCAAAATTTATAAAGAATTTACAAAAGTCAACAAACAACCAAATTAAAAAATGGGCAAAGGGCCGTGGCTGGTATGGCTCAGTGGACTGGGTGCTGGCCTGCAAACAAAAGGCTCCCAGGTTCATTTCCCAGTCAAGAAAACCTGACCTGGAGCTGTAGTGCTCTGCTGACCGGAAATTCTTCCCACTCTCCTGACACAATGGCTATACACCCAACCAGCTACTTCCATGGAGGTGGTTCTACCTTGGCTGGAGCCAGGAAGATGTCCGAGATGTCGTCACCTGATCAGCATGTTGGACTGCTTCTATCAATTCCCTGGTGTTTGTGTTTGTAGTAAACTTTTTTGACTTCCACTTGACAGTCTTTGAAGAATGTGCCATACCTCTAAACATCTCTTTAAGGAATAAAGAGGGTGCGCAGGAGGAAGCTGTTTCTCTCTTGCTGGGGGTGGCTATGCATGTCTTCAAAAGTGGGTAACATGGAATGATGAAGGCATGCAAAAAAACAGTGTAAAATCAGAAGAGACAATTTTGTCTCCTGACTATTTCTTTGCCTCTCACTAGCAATATATCCTTTGGCAATTCACTTAACTCCTGAAGAGTCTATTTCTTCATATGCGAAATTAGTATAAGAAAGATTCATAGGAGCCCTGGCTGGTATGGCTCAATGGATTGAGCACCAGACTGTGAAGGAAAGGGTTGCTGGTTCAATTTCCAGTCAGGACACATGCCTGTGTTGCTGCCCAGGTCCCCGTGGAGTCCACAAGAGGCAAACCCACGTTAATGTTTCTCTCCTTCTCTGTCTCCCCCCCTTCCCTCTCTCAAATTATAGATAAATAAAATCTTTAAAATAAGCACTTTCCATTGATTTTACTAAATAACACATCGTCTTTCTGTGGAAAACCCATTAGAAGTTGGGGGCACTTGGTTTGAGATGTGCCACTGAATTGGAAGGAGGGCTGAAATTAAAATAAAAGAAATTGGGTTCTTGTTCTTGGTCCTCTGCTCATAAAAGTATCTAATGTTTGTATATCATTTTTATCACAGGCAGAATTCTGATATGGCCCTCAAAATTCCAGGCCTCTGGTGTGTACCCACCTTCTTCTGGTTTTTCAATCAAGCACTAATCTAAGTGTTGATGGGAAGGGATTTTTGCAGATGTAAGGAAGGTCCCCCACCAGTTGACTTTAAAACAGGGAGATCATCCAGGTGGTTTGGTCTAATCTCATGAACTCTTGGATATGAGTCTGGAGGTCAGAGACAGGGAAGTCAGAGACTTTCAAAGAATGAGGTACATTCGATGAATAGGCATGGTAGAGTTCCATTAAAACCTTAGTTAAAAATCGAGCTCCAGCCTGGATTTGGCCCGTGGGCCATGCATTGCCAGCTCCGGTATTAACTACTCAATAAACAGGAAATGCGTGAACTAGTTAAACTTCCTTCTTACCCGCACCCTGATCACCTGGGAAATGTAGGAAGGCATCACTTTTGTGGACATCAAAGTCATTAACAATTGGGTTAAGCAGTTCACTTGGTTCTTGAGTGTGGATGGTGACATGAGATAGAGCAAACTGCCAAATATCACCAGAACTTGCTCTGTCACCTGTGCCCAAGGACACATAACAAACTTGCCTCAGTAAAGGGATGAAGGTAGGACAATCCCTCAGGGGTTATGCCTTATTCAACTTTGTATTACCAGGACCTGGCACAAGGCCTAGCAAGTAAGAGTAATCAGGAGACGTAAACTGCACACTTAATAAATAAGTGAACGGACAATGAATTTGTTTCTTGGCTTTTTTGGCTTGCCTTTCCTTGGAGAATGGTAAAGGAGCCTGAGGAAAACCACCCTGCTCTCCTGAAAGTGCTTGGTGAGTCAGCATTCCACTGGCAAGTGGAAAAACACTGTCCTGTTCCACCTTATCTCAAGCCTTACTCCTTCAGCCTATCCGCCCAAACCCTGCTATCTCCCAGCCTTGTCCTTGTTCAATATAACTCAGAAACTGAGGTTTGTAGAAGGATACCATCCAGCTGTATCCATCCCTGCTGCGGATGCTCATCAAAACACGAGAAATACATACACGGAAACTTCCATGATTCGGTGGGAGAATAGAGACAGCATGGCCACTTTCTCTAGTGGAAAGCGCCCTGTTCCTCTACCCAAGTAGGTTTTTATTAAGAAAGCAGACTCAGTTTGTGGATTCACAATCTGGCAGAAAGGATCAAACGAAACAGGTGACTTACAAAGATGCTAACAGAACTCCTGCTGTGACTCTGGGCAGAGATTGGAGTTTTATCATGTGAAAGGACTATATGGCTCAAAGGGCTAGTTTTGGTTTCCTGTCTGTGCCTTTAAATTCCAAGTAAATAACATCCTCCAGCAAACAGATCTCACAGGATCTTGCATATTCTATGTCCCAGGCCTGATTACCCTGGGGGTCTGCTGTCTCTGGTCTGGGCTGCCCCTTTAGCCATTTGCTGTTTCCGTAGGCTTGAGCCTGGCAGTCAGAACACAAAGGCCTTCAGGAGACTTGGGTTTCTCACATCTAAGTACAAAGTCTCAGGCTCTGACGGGGCAGGGGTTGATGTCAATCACCCCTTCATTCCCACAGCCCCGTGAGTCTCCTCCCTGTAACATTCCCACGTGATCGCGTCTGTCTCAGGTTCATTCTCTATCCTAGAGAATTGTTACCCGTCATTGACTGCCGATCAAGCAGAAGGGAATGAGGCATGTGACCATACAGCATTCATGCCAGGGAAATACACTTTTTGTCTCCTTAGTGGCTCCTGATCCGGAGGTCTCTCACTTAGCCTAAGTCATGGGGGGTTACAGCTTCCTGAGACCAGGCAGGGCGGTCCCCTACAGAGGTTGGTCCTGAAGGACAACTCATTTTCAATGATGTCCATCACTTGCTCAAGCATAGTGCACTGATATTCCCAGGAACCAGTGACTGATCTGTAAAGTGCTGTAAGGGGAACAAGGAGTTAGAGGCCCATCACCTCTCCCTTCCCACAAAGAAAAGCATACACAACTGTAAGTGCCGTCCTCTCTTTCTCAACCCTAACAGGGTTTTGGGGGTGCTGTGCTAAGAAAGACCAACCCAGCCACTACCTCCCCAACTACCTTTCTTTTCAGACCATATTTAGTCCACCTAGCATGGACAGGGAGAGTGAAACTGTAGACTGTCTACACCAACAGCATCTCTAAGAAGCTTGTCCCTCTCCCAAAGCAGGTCAAGAAAGGTCATGTGAAGGAGAGCATCTACTCATACCAGGGCTGCTCTCAGCCATCATCTGTCCCTTCCATAGCCTCTGGGATCCACATGCATAGGGACCCAGGCCATCCTGACCTTCTCCCCTCCCTCCCTGATTCCAGCAAAGCCTTCCCCAGACCCTCCTGATCCTCATTACGACATATCACCAGCATGTCATCCTCCTCTTGGATCATCCTCAGAAGAGACACAATACATTGCCACATACACCCGATTAAGAGAGTTGTACCTGGGAGAGAGAGTATAAATAAAAGTACCCTTCCCAGGGAGAGGAGACTCCCAGCCTCACTGTAGAAAATCTTATTGATGACTGGCCAGGAGGCTTGGATTCTGATCCTAGCTCTGCCTCCAGAGAGCCTGGACAACTCAGAAAAAGTTGCTGAATTTATCCTAGTTTCAGCTTCTTCAGCTGCTAAATAGGACTACAGCTCCTAACATGACTACGTCACAGAGCTGCTGGGAAAATAAAGGTCAATGATGGATGTTGGCACAGCATACAAATGCAAGATAGTGACATACCCTACACAGGCACACTCCCTTCCAAGGACCCTTAAGAAAACAAAGAACAGTGCTGCCTGAAGCTCTGCTCACTGTTCTGAAGTGAGAACATTTGGCCTGGTCAAGTTGAGAGAAACATTTCCAGCTTCTGTCACTGTGTCCTCTAAGCTTGCTATGCAGCCCATACCATAAAGCTTGTCATTTTGAACCTAATGCTCAGAAGGCCGGCTGACTACCCCCAACCTCTCTCTGGATGCAATTCCAAGTGGTAAAGAAAGGACATGTACTATCATTTGCCTGGAAAGTTGATTTTTTTTTTCACACTTTGTGACTGAGGGATAGGAGTGGGAAGTTTATGAGAGCCAGTGCCGTCACCAACAGCCACCCATTGGAGATTGTATGGTGATTCTCTGTCTCATCCTACTACACTATTACCTCTCAAACCTCTGATCAAATTAAAAACTTCAGGACCCCCCAAGAAAAGCACCCCTGATTCTCTTTTGCCCCTACCCACCAGTATCGAATGGGGGCTTTTAATTTAGCCTTCTCCCTCCATCATTGCCCCAAGTCTAATCTCTAGCACCACAGTCCATCAGGTCCTAATATGCCCTCCTGTGCTATTCCTAGTCTCCAAGAACTCCCTCCTGAGTTCCCATCAACCCTACAGAGATCTTAGTTTGCCTTCTGCTCCTCTACACATACACACAGGCCTGGAGGATAAAGCCAAACTCTCAATTCCATCCAGCACCCTGATGGCCTGTTTTCCCTGATGTCTTCTCTGAGTAACTCTTGCACCACAGTGAGCAATGCCTCGGGAGAAGCTGAGCTCCCCCACAGCAATCAAGAGGCTCCTTGGGGGCAGAGAATGATCGTATTCTTTATCTCACAGCTTCTTGAGGACCACTTGTGGCTTCTTGAATCAAGAGCCCTTAGTGAAATAGTGCACAGCTTCTCTAAATTTTCTTGTGGCTTCTGGAAAAAGACAGACTTAACTGTTCTACGGTAAATACTAGTTTCCCTTTGGCCCCTCTACACATACACACATGGCTAGAACATAAATCCAAACTCTAAACTTGATCCAGTGCCCTGACCGCCTGTTCCCCCTGATGTCTTCTCTGAGTAACGCTTGTACCACAGTGAGCAATGCCTCGGGAGAAGCTGAGCTCCCCCACAGCAATCAGGAGGCTCCTTGGGGGCAGAGAATGATTGTATTCTCTATCTCACAGCTTCTTGAGGACCACTTGTGGCTTCTTGAACCAAGAGCCCTTAATGAAATAGTGCACAACTTCTCTAATTTTCCTTCTGGCTTCTGGAAAAAGAAAGACGTAACTGTTCCAAGGTTATTATCCAATGTGAATCCCTCAGCTTATGAAAATCAGCTTTGGTTGAAAAGTGACTCTCTTCCTAGAAGGTAGAAACTAACCTACCTAACAGCACCACTTCTTTCAATGTACAACTTCCCCATGATGGAGGGCAAGGGAAAAATCTCCACAGAGTCTCCAGCTTGTGTGTTGGGGTGGGAATGTGATTTGGCATATCCAGGGCACAGAGTTTTCCCCACAGTGGAAAGTGAACCACCGGAAATGTGGTTAGATGGTGGAAGCAACTTTGAAAAGTCCCTGATAATTCAGGGGTCTTGAGCAGAAAGCAAGCATGCCAAGGAAGGCAGAGAAACTGGAAGACACCTTGTGTGTAGGCAGTTAACCAAGAAAATGAGAAACCAGATTTACCCAGGGTCATGATTATTAAATACAAAAGTATGTTAATAGGTGAATAGGTAGAGGTTATGAATGTTCGGTCCAAAGTTGGGCTAGCAGACAAGTGCATGGGGTAAAGTAGCTTAGTAAATAGATTGAGACAATTAGTCGAGTTGCAGTAACAAAGGTGACTGCCTAAGGTATCCCAGGAGCAGGTTTAGGACACAGTGGGAGAACAAGGTCAGGCTTTGGAGCCAAAAGCCTAAATCCCTCTGTGCCTTCGATCCCATTTCTCCCACCCTACTCCTTTACTTGATTACTTTATCTTCTAGGTCACAGTCCTTGAGACACATTCGAGATATCAGATATATGCTCTAGTAAATTGTTTAGAAACTTTAGGTAATTATATCTCATATGCCACTTAGTTCACCAGAAAGGAACTTCTGGGTTTATACCTGTGATCATTTCTTCCCCCATAGCCTCCAGCCCAGAGGCATGGATTCCTCACCATTGTACTCGGGTAGCTGACGATGACATCTACCAACTCCAGACACATTTCATATTCTGGATACCAATGGATGACCTTGATATTCAGTAACAGGAGTATGTAAAACATTTCTTCTTCCAGGAACTATAGGAGAGAGGGGACACAATAAGAAAGGAATGTTGAAGGATGGAGATTTTTCTAAAAGAGAATAATGATCCCAGTAGAAAAAGGAGGAGGAGGAGTGAACCTAGAGTGAGGGTTAAAGCTGGACCCAGGGTTGAGGGAGGTGGAGAAGATACAGGTCAAACTAAGGGCTTGGAAACCTGACCTGGAGCTGTAGTGCTCTGCTGACTGGAAATTCTTCCCACTCTCCTGACACAATGGCTATACACCCAACCAGCTACTTCCATGGAGGTGGTTCTACCTTGGCTGGAACCAGGAAGATGTCTGAGATGTCCTCACTTGATCAGTTGATGCGAACTCTGGTCCACAGGGTCTGTGCGTTGTGGCTGCAAATTCCCAGGGACTACAGATGTCCTGTGGAGAAAAAAGGATGGCATGGCCACTCTCTAAGTGAGAGAGAGGGCCTCAGCCCCTCCCTAGACAGACTTTTATTGCTTTTCTCATACAGTACACATCAAGGATAGTCCTAATTTACTATGCACAGGTTCACTTTAGGTGGTTACCTTTTACAGTTAACAAAGGAAAGGATGTTGCTAATTACTTCAAAGAAGCAATGTTTCCAATCAAGGGGAAAGGTGGTTGAACTGGTTACACTCCATACTTGGAAAATTTAGCACAGATTTTAGGAAGTTACATTAGGATATGCAGTAAACATTTGCTGCCTCAATTCAGGGTGAGAGAGTTTTATCAAAAATCAAGACTCAAAGTAGCCTAGGTGCAGTGCAGGCCTGATTCCCCAGGGGAAACCAATCCATTGGCATGGTTCCTGTGTGCCAGCTCACTCCCTGCTGGTTTTCCGAATCAGGGAGCGGTCTATATTTGCCATGCCACACAGATAGGTTCCCTATAATCAATACATTGGACTGCTTGCATCAATTCGCTGATGTTTGTGCTTGTAGTATACTTTTTTGACCTCTGCTTGACAGTCTTTGAGGGAACTGCCTTCCATCTAAACCTCTCTGTAAGGAATAAAGAGGGTGAGCAGGGGGAGGCTGTTTCTCTCTTTTAGGGGATGGGAATGTATTTCATCAAAACTGGGTAAGATGGAATGATGAAAACATGCACAAAATAGTGAAAAACCAGAAGAGACAAGTTTGACTCTGAGTATTTCTTGGCCTCTCACTAGCAATATATCCTCTGCCCATTCATGTAACTTCTGGAGAGTCTATTTCTTCATATGCAAAATTAGTATAATAAAAATTAATATGAGATTCCTAAAACATGAGACATGTGTTATCAACTTTAGATATTAGGTATCAACTTTTAGGATCTCATCCTGCCCTCTGAATAACATCCTTTCTGTTGAGAGAATAAGTGCTTCCCATGGTTAGATGGAGATTTGGGGGCAGGTGTGGTGGTCAGCAGGACTATGAAACTGAATACTTTAAACTACAAACTAAAAACAAAGAGAATGAAACAAGAATTTATAGAAAGATATGAAGAAGCACCAATTAGAAAACTTGGAAATTAAAAATACAGGCATTAAATTTTCAAATCTCAACAAATGGGATACAGTCAAGACTGAACACACTTAAAGAGAGAGTTAATAAATTAGAAAATAGTTCTGAGGAATTCACCTAATACACAATGCAGAAAAATAAAATAATTGTTAATAAAGGGACAATTCATAGACATGTCAATAGACTGAGAAAAGTTCTAGAAGAATGGAGGAAATGTCATAAAGATAATTGAGAGTTTCCAGAATTCAGAAAAAGACAAGAATCCTCATATAGAAAGTGCATCATAAGTACTCACCAGGATAAGATAAAGTGATGCTTTAGTGTAACTGCAGAATATTAAGGATAAAAATAAAACTTCTAGAGACACTGCAATAAAATACAAATGACCTACACAGGACTAACAGTCTGCCTGGCAACCAATTCCTCTACAGCAACAAGAGATGCCAGAAGATAATAAAGAAATAGCATGGTGTATGTTGTGCTTTCTTTAGAGTTTAAAGTAACCACTACAGGAAGTATAAAAGAATGTACAACTACTAAAATTATAGAAGGAGAAAATAGAAAGATTTGAAAAAATAGCTCAATCCAAGGAAAGGCAAGAAAACAGACAAATCAGGCATACAGAAGAGGTGGCATATTCAGAAAGTACATTTTTAAAATTATTGTTCAAGTAAAGTTGTCTCCATTTTCCTCCCACCGCTCTCCCTCAAATGACCCGCACACATGTCCAACCCTCAATCCTACCCCGCTTTGGCTTTTGTCTGCCAGCCACCACCTTTTTTGCCACAGTCCCTCTCTGACCAGCTGCCCAACTCCGCCCCTCATACAAGTCTGGATGAAAATGTCTATATTAACTCCTTGGTTGTCGGACTTCTATACATTTCAATTTTCTCTCAGTACTGGTTGTTTTTCTGTTTCTAAATTTTAGTTGTCCTTATTTTGGTTGTGCAAGGAGGCAGTGTGTCTATCTACATCTCCATCTTGGCTGGAAGTGGTTGGATTGTGTGTTTTTATTTAATGGAGTGGAGCCAGTTGAAATATATGAAGACCTATAAAGTTCTTAAGAAATTTATTAGCAGAAATGATGCCAACTTGAAATGGGAAGTACAGGGAGATACAGAACAAAAGAGGCTGCCGGACCCCTCAGTTTT
>PVIA01019246.1:0-10973 GCA_004024845.1 Tonatia bakeri | reverse complement strand
CCGCCCCACACGGGGCACACAGCTCTCTGTCACCACCGGCTGGCCGCTGGGATGCGGGTGTCTGAGGTTGCTCCGGCCTCGTTCCACCCTCGAGACTGGGAGTTTGCCTCCGACGCGTCTTAGAGCTGCCTCCTCCAGCTGCAACTTCTGATTACGGTGCCTTGTGCTCTGCTGGGGACCCTGAGTCCGTCCACCTCCAATCAGCCCGCCCTCCCTCCCTCCTTCCTCCCTCTTTCTTCCTTCATAGACGAAACAGCAGAGCCCTGGGAATTGGGAACTCAGCCTGCCGCGGTATAAATATTTGACCTGAATCCACACAGAGACACAGGGGTGTGGTGTTTCTCATTTGTTTTGACAGTCAGGGAATTCATCTGCTCCTTCCTCCAGAAGCCGACGCGAGAGGGCAGGACGGGGATCACAGCCCGCTCGGCCGGCGTACTACCATCTTCATGTGTTCTGGGTGGCCGCCGGCCCTCCTTCTCCTTGGGGCGGCTGCCTTGCCAGCTCACGGCCAAGGGAAGTCACACACCACCGTTATGGCCGAGTGGTATTCCGTTGCATATATGTGCCAATTATTTTTTATCCCTCGTCCACCGACGGGCACGTAGGTTGCTTACAGATCTTGGCGATATGAAGATAGGGGTGCATGGGTTCTTTCAAATTAGCATTTCAGGGTTCTTCAGGAGTACTCCCAGAAGTGGGACCGCTGGGTCGAAAGGCAGTTCCATGTTTAGTTTTCTGAGGAAATTCCACACTGTTTTCCACAAGGGGAACGCCCCAGTCTGCGTTCCCACCCACAGTGCACAAGGGTCCCTTTTCCCCCACATCCTCTCCAACATTTATTATTTACTGATTTGTTTATGATGGCCATTCTGACCGGTGTGAAGTGGTACCTCATGGTGGGTTTAACTTGCATCTCTCTGATGATTAGTGATGCTGAGACGTTAACCCCTTATCGGATGAATCATGTGTGAGTCTCTTCTTGGCCGTGAAGCAGAATGAATTCCTGCCGTTGGCCACATGAATGGACCTAAGGAGTATCCATGCTCGGGAACATAGCTCAGACCCAAACAACAAACGTCGTATGGTTTCACTTAAACGGGGAATCTCAAAAACAAACTAGGTAAACAAAGAAAACAGAAAGAGACCCACAGATACAGAGAAGAGACTGGCAGCTGCCAGAGGGGAAGCGGGAGGGGAGCTGGCTGGACAAGGGGAGGGGACTCAGACACAGAGACGGCCGTCACAGCATCGTCACAGGACGGGAAGTCCAGCCCAGGGAGCACGGACAAAAGTCCTGTAATAACTGTGCGTGGGGCCAGGTGGGCCCTAGCGTCAGGGGGGGGGAACTCGTAGCCTGTACAAATGTCTAGTCTATGCTGTACGCCTGAAACTAAAATACGACTACCTGGGAACTGTAATTAGAAGTTAAAAAAATAAAACAAAATACTGAAGGATGAGGCAAGTTCCCTGTGTTTCCGTCACATCACCAGCTCTCAAAACAGCGTTGACAATGGACTCTCCGAAACACGGTCGCCACGGAACCCTCCCTACCCTCTCGGCAGAGAGGGTTCTGCAGAAGACGGGAGGGTGGGCTTTTCTGGAGGCGGACAGCCTCCAGCCGGGCTCCGTGGGCCACCCCGCCCCTTAACATCCACGCCCCGTGTCACCCCTGCCCTGGGAATATGCAGAAGCCGTGGCTTCTTCTGACACAGCATGCCACGATGCTAGAAGGCCCCGTTCTCGGCGGGTGCCTAGGGTTGTGACGTCCCTCCTGTTTTTGAAAAGAGTTTCAGGAATTTTTTACGGAATGTTATGGATATAAAGAGCAGGATTCATGCAGTATTTGGTGGGGAGAGTTGGTGCCTCCTGTTAGGTGACGTGGCCCTGGAGACCCCCCGGCAGGCTTCTCGGCTGGGTTAAACTTTCCCAGAGGAGCAAAGCTTTGTGAGCAGAGGGGTCTGGGCGATGCTGGCCCACGCTCCCGGCCGCCCCCCTTTTTCTCCAGGCTTCTCCGACAGTATCCTGTGCACCGAGGCCCAAGGCAGACACTCTGATCGACACGTCTTGGCTTTGCCTGCGTTGGCCCCTTTAACACGAGTCGGATCTGTCTGGGCCTCTGTGTGGATTCTGCTGTCTCCTCGCCAGGAGACAGCCCGGGAGGCATGGCGTCCCCTGCTGGCCGGCCCCGGCCCGGGGTTATAGACAAGGATGTTTGTGCAATGCGTCTGTGCCCCACCCCCTGGCCCGGAACACACACATCTCTCTCCGGAGCAGACAAATTGAATGTGGCATCTCATTAACACTCACGGGGTGACTTCCTCATTCTGTTTTTTTTTTTTTGGCATTGGCTTAAAAAATGTTAGACAGAAGAGGTGGCATATTTTGCAAGTGGAAAAATCCTGCAGACACACACACACACACACACGCAGCATGTGGTGGTTCACTGCAGCGGTAGAGGGATCCAGGGAAGGGTCCCCACACACAGCTCGGCCTGCGTGCGCCCAGCTCCAGGACTCTGTCTGCCAGGTCGGGGGGGCCCAGCCAGCCTGGGCCCATCAGCTAAATCTTCCCATGGGAACAGGCCCCCAGCTGGGGGTTTTCTGTGGCCCAGGGGTGGACAGGCCTGTTGGTGGGGATCCGATCACGTGCCTACCTCGGTTGCTCCCTGGAGTTCTGAGGCTCCGAGGAGAGCTCGGGGACAGGGCAGGGGAGAGTCTGACAAGGGGAACAGTCTGCAGGAGTGACCCTCAGGCGACTCCACAGGCCCTGAGCAGGCCTTTTGCGCTGCCGGCCGCACCACGATGGGCATGGGTGCATGGGGTGGCCTCCTGGACCGGGCCACTTTCTCGTTGACGTGAGCCCAGTTCCGGGACCTGAGCTGTGGACTGCGACAGCACCGGGGGAGGGTGCCTCAGTCCATGAGACGTGAGGTAAGAGGGACCACGCCCACAAACCAGCAGCATCCTCGCATGGGGACGGACCAGCCCTTCGCCTCTCTGCCCCTGGCCCTGCAAGACAGGACCGTGCCCGGCTGAGTGGGTCACAGGAAGCCCCGACATGGGGCGAAGTGTTATATCTGCGTGCGTGTGGGAGGGTGTGTGTGGGTGACAGAAGCATTGGAATGGGTGCACTTGATCAAGCCAGTTGCCCTTCCAGGGAGGGTGGGCCTCCACTAATCCGTCCAGGGTCTGACTAGACCGAAAAGGTGGAAGGGGAAGGATTCTCTCCGTCTCCTGGCTGCTGGAGCTGGGGCCTGTGTCTCGCCCTGGCTTTGGAATGGAGCACACACCAGCGGCTGTCCTGCGTCTCGGGCTTGTAGCAGCCAACTGTGGGACTTGTCAGCCTCCAGAATCACGTGAGTCAATTCCTTATTCTTTCTGTCTGTCTATCATCTATCTATCTATCTATCTATCTATCTATCTATCTATCTATCCATCCATCTATCCATCTATCTCGCCTACTTTTTCTCTTCTCTGGACAACCTTTCTGCTTATAAGCCTTCCACATTTCCCCCAGCACCCCCTGTTCTTTGTCCATCTTGCATAAAAACTCACAAGCAACCGTTCCCCAATATCCTCTCATCTCCCCACTTGCTTATCTCCGATCTGTGGTCTGCGACCCCACCCAGCCTTTAAGCACCAGCCCCAACCAGGTCCTCGCCAACTGACTTCTGGAGACCCCCAACTTTGCAGACAGCACGGGCCGGGCTGTGCTCTCAGTGGGGCCCCCTGCCCACTCCACGGAGGCTGCCGCCTCATTTGGCTGCGGGCACACTTCTCTCCTATTCTGTTTCTCCGACGGATTCCGACAGGCGGGACAGCCTTATGGTGTTTCCCCAAACGTGCAGTTTGGGATCGCAGAACGTCAACACGGCGTCGGGAAAATAAAAAAAAAAACTTCCCAAGAACCGCATGAATCACCGCCCCCCCCAAACTCACACAGGATGGTGCGTTTTTCTACAAGAACCAGATAGCCAATCTTTCCGTTTATAGGCGAAGGGAGAAAAGGAGGGATCATTCGTAGGTTGCATTTAAAATAGGACCTTTTAAAAATGGGAACGTGACCGTTAGCCTAGGGGCCCTGTTGGAATTTCACCTCCGGCAAGAATACTTCAGAATAAACCTTTCCTAATCCTGGTATTTCTCTGAACCCTAATTTGCCCATCACTGGCCATTCAGGTTGTGCTACCACAATTTTATTATTATTATTTTTTATGGTGAGTGATTTTGGACCGGGCCGCTGGTTAGACCCCACGAGCCTCCGGAAGCTGGCCCTTGTGTTCTGAAGAGGCCACTCACAGAGTTGGCTTTCCGGAACCCGTATGTCTTCTAGGTGTGAACCCCAAAGAGGTCGGGGTGCGGGGGGAAGCAGCAAAACTCAGAAACGGCGTCTAGGGCTCCGTGGTCAGCGATCGGCTGCTGGTTTCCCGTCCGCGCCGGCTTCCCAAGTCACCTGCCAGGGTCTCTCGTGTGTGGGGAGCCGCCCCCCCAAAAAACACAATCAGTCACGGACTCTGATTGCTCATAACGGCTTCTGAAGTGTAATCGGGCGGGTAGATGGCAGACAGAGCTGCTGACACACACTCCTCCGAAGAGCCAGGCTCGTTTTTTTTTATGAGTCACCGTGTGGAATTAGTTACAGCCTGTTTCATCGGCATCGAAGAATAATGCCGGGGGTTCGTTCCAGCAGCTGCGCCCTCAAGAAAATTAAAGTGGCAGCTGAGAGGAGCCCGGGTCTTCCTCGCCACAGAGCACGTTTCACACCCACGGACCGTCCGTAAGTACAGGCTGCCCTCTGGGAACAAAGGCACATTTTCCTCATGCTTCTTTTATTGCTTTTGCAGCTGTGTTGCTTCATTATATATATATATACTCATTTTTTTTCTTCTAAAGATTTCATTGCTCAGTTCCAGCAGACATTCACCATTATATTATGCTCATTTCCGGTGTGCACCACAGTGGTTAGATAATCACATAACTGACCGGGGGATCTGCCCCCCTCAAAAAAGCGAGTGAAACCTCACCGTGCGGGACAGCGTGCAGGGACCTAGCGAGCACCGCGCTGAGTGAGGCAAGGCGGACAGAGGGCAAGGACCCCACGCTGTCCCCCGTATGTGCAATGCGGTGCCCAGAATGAAGAAAGAACGGAACGGAGGCAGGCGCCTAGACGCGGGGTGCCTGAGTTATGGACCCGTGTTTGGGGTGGATGCTTTGAAAGCCAGGTCTTGGTGGTGATAAATTTCATGTCGATTTTTTGCCCAAATTCTCCTCTCTCTCTCTCCCCTTTTTAACTTGCCCACCTGCACGTGTTTCTGTGTTTCGGGAGCTCCCATTTCCCTGGTGAACGGCCATCTCCAAACGGGTTTATTCGTTTCATCTGCCCCCCACCACCTCCCGACTTTCACCCTCGCCCGTTGATCACACGACCTGAGGGCGAGCCTTCGTGCAGAGGTCACACACGCAACCGGCAGGGAAGCTCAGGGCGTGAGTGTCGACCCCCAGCCCACCTCCTCATTTCAGAGTTTCGTCACGCTCCCAGAGCCGGGCTGCGTGTCGGACCCGCGGCTTCCCTTCCCTTGCCTCCGAGGTTTCTTTCGGAACACACGTGGAACCCCTGACACCCCGCTTCGCCAAACCCAAAGACGTTGGCCACCAAGTGCCTGCTGTCCTACCTGGCTCACGTCGCTTTGGAACGGAAACGGTGCCTTTGCTCCCAATGCTGACCCCAGCGCACTGGTTTCTGGCGGGAACGGTGGGCGACTGGACCGCTGGGACGTTTTGGGTACAGTTGTGGCCTCGGCCGACAGCTTCCTGGACCGCACCTGCAGCCTCAGATTTGGGGCGCTGAGCGGACCCTCCCTGACGCTCGGGGTGACGTGCTCGGGGCGGCTGTAGAACGGAACTGGGGCAGGTGCCCCCAATTAAAATGGAAGGTTTACATTTTATACAGACAGACACACGTATGCAGTGACGTACAGGGTCGGGGGAGGGCACGCCTGCTTGAGTGTGGTTGGTGGGGTCATCACACGGGTGTCAAAATTTACAGTTTTCATTTGAACATGTCACCTAGAGTGTCCTAGGGTGTGCTTGAGTGGGACAGTGTCCTGTGGCAGAATGACACATTCTGGCTTCATAATAAAAGATTTTGTCATTTAAGAGGGACACCTTTTTTTGTGCTGGGGCCTGTATACATAGTTATGCATGCATATATAACAAAGTTGACATAATCTATACAGATAAATAACTTATATGTACTCATGAATAATTTATATTCTATACCAATATACGTATATATTTTGTATATCCATTTGTATATATATATAAGATTCACATTATATACACAAGTATCTCTGCATGTGTGTTGTATGCCCATGTGTCATATTGACATCATAATTATATGGAAATCTGGGCAGTTGACCCTTAAACAAGGCAGGGGCTGTGGGTCCCAGCTCTGCACACAGTAAAAAATCCACATAGTACTTTTGACTGCCTACACTGTAACTATGAATAGACTGCTGTTGATTGACTGCAAGTCTTACAAATCACATAAACAGCCCGTTAATACCAGATTTATAGACTATGTGTATTATATACTACGTTCCTACAATGAAGTAGGCTAGGGAAGATAGTGTGTTATTAAGAAAATCATGAAAAAACCCCGGCTGGTGTGGCTCAGTGCATTGAGTGCCGGCCTGTGAACCAAGGGGTCGCCGGTTCGATTCCCAGTCAGGGCACGGAATATATGGTATATATATATATGGGTGCACGGGGCAGTTCCAGCAGGCACGCTCAGCCCAGCGCCTGCGACTTCAATTACGTTCCAGACAAAGCCTGGTGTTTGTTCAGACTCGGTTGACCGTTGAATCCACGGGACCGTAGACTCGAGGGGGTTAGAGGCCCCCCTTTCGCCCACAGCCAGCTCCCAGGAAGGAGTCACTGAACATAGCCCTCCGTCGTTCCTTGCTGTATCTTCTCCTCCGAGCCCTCGGAATTTCTCCGAAGGACGCCGTCGCATGAAAATCCCCCCGTGCCTCTGTCTTTGTGAGAAATCGTGTTCGGAAAAGCAAGACGTGGTCTGCATGTTGTCCACGGCAGCCGCGGGGAGCCTCCGATGGTTAACTTTCTCATTGTACTGCTCGCCGGGATCGACCTACAATTCCAGCGAGCGGGGAGTCGGGCGCGCTGTGTCCTGTGTCCGTCGTCTGAGTCGTTTGGGGGAAACGGTGAACGGTGAACGTTTTCTAGGGACTCCACACGCTCCCTGCCCGTGACAGGCGAGGGCTGAGCATGGCGCTGAGGCCCCGGGACTCTCCCCCAGCCTTAGAAAGCCTTGTAGGGCGGGGGCTGGAGATGCTTCTTAAAAGACAAAACCCCCCAGGATAGAAACGGCAAGAGTTCTGCTATTCTTTCTCAAAACGGATGCTTCTGTTCAGCACTGGTATTCCCCTCGCGTACGGAAAGCATAGCACGGGTACTGAGACTCACTTGGTTAACCCTGGTCAAAGATTTGGGATGGATACGTGGACAGATGAGTTAACGACGACATTGATTAACAGGTGGATGTATGAATGTCTGGGTGAAAACACAGATAAATGGATGAGTACGTTAATGAAAAGATTAATGAATGCACGGATGGATAGACAGATACATTAATGGATAGTTTAATGCATCGATTAATAAGTGAACAGATGAATGCACGGATACGTGAATGGATGGGTGAATGAATGAATGAATTGATAGCCGGGTAGGTGAACGGGTAGATGGGTGGGTAGTGAGTCGAGGGTTCGAGGGGTAGGTGAATGCAAGATCCTCAACTCCCTGGCTTCCTGCCACTTCCTTTCCATCCGTCGGGCAGCTTGCTGGTCCCAGAGGGACGGGACGGGGGCCCTGAGGCAGAGGTTATGGGCAGGCACGGGGGGCAGCAACTCCAGGCACCGCCTGTGCTATCTTGGGCTTCCCACTCTGCCCGCCCACTCCTGCCCCATCATAACCCTAAGGTGGAGAAAGGCATCACGCCTCCCTCACGAGACACTCACGCGGATCTTGTGCGAAAACAGGGGCCAGGTGACATCCAGAGAGCCCAACAGATGACACTACCATTGAGAGATGGCCGTTGCATGTGCCCCCACCGGTGCACCTGGGGACACTCCTCAAGTGGCCCCGAAACTGGGTCAGGTATTTCGCAACCGGGAACTGTAAATGAGGTGCCGGTGTTGAACAAAATGACCCCGATTTTAAGTGTCCGTGTCTTCCAGCAGGAGAAACTGGGGCCCGGGGCTCTCTCGGATGATAAGGTACTTCATACCCTGGGCTGGGCGGCTCAATCGGGTTGAGCCACAAGCTGTGAACGGAAACGTCAGGGAGGCAGCCAGCTGATGTTTCTCTCTCTCTCTCTCTCTCTCTAATCAATAACACGTCCCGGGGTGAGGATTAAATAATAATAATAAGGCGTGTCACACACACGCAGACATGCCCACCCAGACAGAGAAGGTAGATCACACAGAAAGAGAAAGAGAGAGAGACTGATGTCAGAAACATCCACCCCTTGCCTCACACATGTGCCCCGACCGGGGATCGAACCTGCAACCTTTGTGTTCCCCGGGCGATGCTCCAACCAACCGGATCACTTTGGCCAGGGTGGGAAGGTGCTAAATACCTTTGAGGGGAAGCCAGTTTCTCCAGGCCAGCCACGTGGCCACCAAAGGCTTCACAAGAATCACCGTAAACATTTTTTCTAAAGCCTTTGGTCATTTCCAAAGCCCGTGGCAAGAATACTGAGGTGCTTGTAGCCCCGTGGATGTGGGGGATCCCCAAAACGAGGCACGGTTTGTGAGGACAGTTCGGGGATGAGGGTGGATTTCCGCCAGGTCCTGATCACTGTGCATGAGTTGGTGCAGGTGGAAAGGTGTGCATTTTCCCACTCGCGTGCCGGGTTCTCACGTGCCTCCCACAGATTCCCAGCTTATCCAGTTCCCACAGGACGTAAACCTCCAACCTCCCACTGGGCCTTTTCGATTTAACAGAGGAGGGCCCCTTGGCTGTGCCTCATGTCAGACAGCTTCCAAGACCTTTCATTTTTTAAGCGTAAGCTCCCCTAGAAGAGCGAGCGAATTAAGTGCTGACCTGGTTAGCTAGTGCCGCACGGTGGGTTCACGGCCCGTGGCTTTAATGAGACAACCCGCCCCTTCCTTCCACGAGGTCCCCACTCAAGGTCCATGTACCTCTGCTTGCTCCTCACTGGGTTCCGGGGTGAGCTGGGAATACCCATCACGGCGGCCCGTGTGGGGTGGGTGGAGGGCGTGTAGTATGGAGTCATGGAGAGCACGCTTGTTCGGCATCTACCCACAACTGATCACCATGGCCTCGGGCCCTGGGCTTCCCGTCCCTGGTACCTCCTGCATTCGAGGCGGGGGGCCCCTGGTGGCTCATGGGTGAGCCGCCCAAACCTGGACTTCCAGGGACAGGACCGCAGACGGGGGTCTTCTCCGGGCTTCTGTGCAGGGGAACCCTGCCCCCTCCCCAGCGAGGCCTCCGCCCAGCTCCTCCCAGAGGCTTGGAAAGCAGCAGAGTCTGGTCTGCAACGTGATCATTGGGTGTTGGGGACACGCAGGGGACCCCCGCCTGCCAGGGCTCTCAATGACACGCACCCCCAAACAAGGCAGGGCTGGCCACTTCGGGGGCTCCCGGCCCTGAGCAACACCTGTGTCCCCACCCAAGCTGCTGTGTCTTGACCAGCACCCCGTCCCTCTGATGACCCAGAGCACCCCAAGATGCTGCAGCCTGCTTTCCAGGGGACCCTGCAGCGCCCCCAGCCCCCTCAACACAGATTGTCCTTGTTGCGGGGGGAGGTACCAAATCGACCCCTGAACCCCCGTGTCCCCGTTTTCCTGCTTGCAATCAATATTGAAATAAGTGCCTTATCAGCGCAACGGATATATTTGCATTATCCGATTAAACGGTGTGTGTTAAATTTGCGTTTTCCAACTTGGAGCGTTAGCCCTTCAACCCGGTTCTGGGCTGGGCCCGCAGACTCCCCTGCGCCTCTTGGGACCTGCTTCTGCGCAGGGGGGCAGCTCGGAGCTGGGGCAGGTGCCCAGGGAACCCCGGACCAGGAGCCAGGACGTGGAGAGGGCTCCAGGGTGGGGTGGCCCCCCCACTCCCATCCCACCCCAAGTCCTGCTGGGAGGAAGGAGATACCCCTGGTGGAGCAGAAGATGACACCAGAACAGCCCTGGCGTGACAAGCGTCCTCGACTTTCCCCACTGCTTCCTAATGGCTGGTGTCCTTGTGCAGACACCACGTCCCCAGGTGCCTGCGGACGGCCCCCTGACACAGGTCTCACTCTGCAGGACACACAGACCCCAGGCTGCGCCGGCCTCGAGTGGGGTGGCCCCCACACTTACCCCCTGAGTCTCCCGAGGCCTCAGCTCACGGGGTTTCCGTTCCCGCCCCGAGACAAATAGCCCCTTGGGAGCCGGGCCGTTTCAAAAATATTTTATTTTCCGGAATAGCCGTAATGGGTCAGCTCCGACGGGAGCGCCTCTCGCGGGTGGAGAGGCGGAAGCCATGAGAGGGGACAGACGGGCCTGTGGGACAGAAGGACGGCCGGGCGCAGGAGCGTGTACAAAATGGGATGGGGGCGGGCGGGCAGGGGCTGGGGGGGGACTGCACAGCGTGGGCACACACTGACCGAGACGTTCACGCCCCCGCCCTCACCCCGCAGGGCCCACCGAGACCCCCACCGGGTCCCCTGGGATGAGCTCAGGAAACCCAGCCCCAGGGTCCTTGGCGGCCGTGCCACTGTCACCCACGATGAGGTTTAGGAAGCCCCCGGGGCCTCCTTGACAGTTCAGACGTTCCTCGTGCTGGCTGTGTTTCTGGAACTTTCCACGGCGCTCTGATCCCATGCACCCAGCTTCCAGTTCCGCCGCGTGCAGGGTGACCCATCGACGGCAGAACAGGGTGTCTTCC
>PVIA01019245.1:0-10965 GCA_004024845.1 Tonatia bakeri | reverse complement strand
CCCTCCCTGCCTCCCTCCCTGCCTCCCTCCCTCCCTCCCTTCCATCCTTCTTTTCAGTCTGTGCACTCTTCTTCATTCACTGATTTTTTTCTACAGGAGCATTAGATACAAGTGGTAAATTGATGTTTGAAATAAAAAGTTGTTCAGTCCAAGAAAACAGATTTCTCCTGATTTATGGTGTGTAGACTTGAGAATCATTCATGGATGACCAAATGCAACCAATACTAATTTCCTGCTGATAGGTGTGTGACTTCCACCGGGACCACAGAAATTTAAGTAACATGGTCTGTTCACTTACTGCCCAAAACAAGACTAACAACCTTGCTCTGGACACTCTAAATTACTTGTTTGACTCATCAGCTCTAGAGAGGGAAGAATCTGATCAGTGAATTGGAGAATCACTCAAATATTGGGGTTTCTCTAATTAGAAGGGTCAGTAAGGATTTTAGAGATGTAGAAAAAGTCGTCTGCTTACACACTTTGCCACACCAGTTTATGTCTGATATACATTTGAGAAAAATTCCTTTATTCCACAATTAGTGATACCATTAAAAAAATAGATACCCAGGAAGGAGCTGGCTAGCAAATTCATCATATTGTTTAAAGGACCACTGTTTTAATGTATCCATTCCCAAAAGAATAAGTTCTTATTTATTTTTAAAACAGATAATACATGTACATGGTACTAGACTCAAAATAGTGTACACTGAAAAGTTTCTCTCCAGCACCTGTCCCTGAGCCACCTGACTTCCCCAGCTGTAAGCAAACAAACAGTTTTTACAGAGACACACTCTACATCGATACTTGCAAAGCATGAAGGGCACTAAATGCTTGAGGGTCAAGCTCTAGTTGATCTGCTTTCCTTTGCTTGAGCCAGCCAAGTCACATCTATTCCATGAAACCTCCTTTGACTTTCTCCTGCCATGAAGCTGATCAACCCGTTCTGTGGGCCACCACTAATTCTCACAGCATCAGAATAGCCTGTTCACAGCTCTAGGTTCTGAATCACCTCCCACCCTCAGTGGAACCTTTCTGAACAAGGGGCGCTTTCAATTCCTCTTCGTATCCTGCTGCTGAGCCAAGAGCAGATACTCAGTGAATGTTTGTTAAATGATTATCAAAAATTTGGATGGAGATTGAAGAAGGTATCAAAATGACCCAGAAAGAGCAGGGTTAGTATGTCATAATCTTAATGTAACCCAACCAAGCTTCTGATGGTAATATATAACCATTCTACCTACCACACATGGATATTAAATCCATCTGAAATTCCAGAGGATTTACTTTAGTTCACAGTGCAATTTAAAGGAGCCAACTATGAGGAACTTAATTATCACCAAACCCCACAAAAATCACAAACTCCTCCAGGGGGATTTAAACTCTGAATTGTTACAAAAGAATTTCACAACACGGTAGTAATGTATCCTTAGGCAGGGTCAAAGTCATCAGACACTTTAGCCTATCAATCACCATTTTTTTTACTGTTCAAGCTGCCAACAAGTAGATAAAGTAACTCATAAACACACCAATCATTCAGCAAAAGGCAATTTTATTGTTGTCACAATAGGCCCATAACACTTAAAGAAGCCATGTGTTAGAAAAATTAACTAAGAGTCTCCCGTGGACTGAAGGGTACCAATGAACACCCTGTGTGGGTGAACTACTCCCACAGAATGAGGTTTTGTGGCTTACACTTCTAGATACCAGTGAATTGTTTTAACAAGCATCTTAGAAGAAAATTTTGATCAAGAATTATATGGTAGATAGCATTATAAAGGACTGGGTATACACAGCCTAATTTTACTGCTTGTAGGCCAGCTTTACTTAATTTGGATTACTCTGGAATTAAACGCAATCTTTGCCATACTCATAAAAGACCTTGCTCCCACTCCTCACAAAAATAATCCTAAGGGACATTTTAACTACAGAAAAGTTCCACATCAAATTTCACATTTGGGTAGAAAACTTATTTACCCATGATTCAAAAAGAATGTTATGTCTTATTTTCCTGTTTTACAGGAAAAAGCTCTCCTAATAAGAAAGACCTCTGAGGATCAAAAAGTATTAAAATACTGTAAATAAAATGGGTATTTTCTCCCCTCTGGAAGAAACCATGGCTCACAGCTGTGGCCTTAGAGGAGCAGTGCTATTTTTAAACTCATTGAATGCAGTTCCCCTCTCTGGCCACCAGTGTTCTGAAACCATACAAGCACGTGTTCTGCACAGCAGACAATTTTCTCCGTCCAAGACCAAACCAATGAAGGGCGATAATACAGTGGGGCAGGCAAATGTCGGTCCAATGCTGTGCAACTCAAACTCAACTCCATGCTGAAAAACTCATGTAGCTGTATTAAGTTACTGATTCGTGATGTCTACTGAGGTTAGAGTTAAAAAAAAAAAGTGTTGGGTTAAAGCTGTCCAAGTGTTTCTCACTTGAGCAAACTTGCTACGCTCCAAACTGTATTTAATAAACAAAGGGATGACAGTCTTAGAACATGGTTCTTTTCTGTCCCAAATCCTCATGACCGAATTCTTTAAAACCCCAAATTCCCCATTATATTTCATATACAATGTGATTTGAAAAAGAAAAAAGGGCAGTAAAGTGTGGAAGAAGGAACCCAGGAATGGGGATACAAGGAGTTAAATTTTCTGACAGCTCTGCAGGTAGCCAGTTTTGCAAATGGTTCTCCATGAACCATGTTGCTCATAATGCTTAATATCATCAGTAAAACACAGTTGAATAGCATGACTTCTAAAGCCATTCCAGTTCTAAAATTCTAAACCACTATGAAATCATATATTGTGCAAAGTGAAATAGAGAAAGCCATTGTGTTATGAGGATGCCCAGGCCCTGCCTAAGTATAAGACTTTCTTCTAAATGGCAAATCAAATCATTGACTTCATTCTTGGCTTCACCACTCTATTACTGTTTCCCTGTAAATTGCTCTTTACTTCAATTAGTGTATCCTTTGTTTGTGACTGGATCTTTTTTATGCTGTCGAGGTCCTCACTAAGTCCCTTAAACATCCATATGACCAGTATTTTGAACTCTGATCTAATAGATTACTTATCTTTAATTTGTTTAGCTGTTTTTCTGGAGTTTCGATCTGTTCTGTCATTTGGGCCATGTTTATCTCCACATTTTGACAGCTTCTCTGTGTTTGCTGCTACGTATTAGGTAGAACTGCTATGACTCTGTGTCTTGGTAGTGTGGCCTAATGGAGTAGGCGTCCTGAAGGGTCCAGTGGCATGGCCTACCCTATCACCTAAGCTGGGTACTGGAGGCATGCCCTTTGTGTGGGCTGCTTACACTCTTCCCTTTGTAGTTGAGCCTTAGTTGCTGTTGACAGGCCAATGGGAGGGATTTACCCAGGCCAGTCAGCTGCAAGGACTGGCTGTGACCACTGACCACCAAACTCCACCCTCTGTGGAGGATCAACTGTGCAGGGGCAGGGTAGTGGTGCTCCAGTGTGGTCTGTAGCTGTCCACTGGGTGCGAGGGCTGTGGGGTGTCCCAGGTGGTGCAGGCCAAGGTCCTCCTGCACTTGAGTTCTGCCCGGGGCCACCCTGCATGAGCTAAAGAGCAATCTGAGATGGCTGCTAGTTGTGCTGGGCTTGGAGATTCCCAGGCAAAGCCAAGCTGTGAATCTAGTCTGTTTGCTGCTAGTGGGGCCTGGGGCTCACTGAAGCCAGCTGTTTATTGTTCGATATGATTTAGGAAGTTGTGCAGCATGAGCCAAGACTAGCCATTCATATGGAAAAGTCATGGTTAACAGCTTTGGTGGGTCTGTAAATTGGATGGGACAGAGTCTTAAGAGATCTCCAGGGAGAGGAAAACAGTGTTAGCCAGGTTGATGGAGTCTCAAATATGGCACCTGCCTGCTGGCTCTGTGGCTCTGTGGCTCTGTGGGGGAAGGAGTCAGAAAAGGACAATGGCCTCTGTCTGCCTTTCTGCCTGGAAGAAAGCTGTCTCCCCACTCCCGCCTTGATGCCAGACACTTCAGTTCCTCCCTGTATGCCACTGGAAGCAAAAAACCAAAAACAACCAATCTGAACAACAAGAAAAAAAGAACCCAAAGAAACTAGGATAGTGTAGCAGTCTCTGGGACAACTTCAAGCGTTCCAACAATCACATCATCGGGGTGCTAGAAGGAGAAGAGAAAGAGCAAGAAACTGGAAATCTATTTCCCATGCGACAGGATGGATGGACCTGGAGAACACTATGCTAAGTGAATTAAGCCAGTCAGAGAAAGACAAATACCATATAATTTAACTCATATGTAGACTCTAATGAACAAACTGAACTAACATGCAAAATAGAGACAGACTCATAGAAAGCAGGATGACTGCTTGGTTGGGGGATGGCGGGTGAAGGTTAGGGGGTGGAGGGATTGAGCAAAAAGGAAAAAAGATTTGTGGACACAGACAACAATGTGGTGATTGTGGGCAGAGATAGAATATAAGGGGACTAAATGGTAATGGAAAAAATACAAGAAAAAAATAAAAAACACTGAAAACATTTAAAAAAGCTTATTGGCTTAAATAAAAAACTAACCATTTGTTTGTTCCTAATTTTGAAGGTTGGCAGTTTGGGCTGAGCTCAGCTGGGCAGTTTTGCTCCATGTTGTGCCATGTGTGCTCTCACATGAGTGTGCAGTCAGGTTGGCTGGGGCCTCAGGTGGGATGTCTGGGACCCTCTCCATGTGATCTCTCTATATAGTGTGTCATCCTTCAGGAGGCCTGTCCAGACTTGTTTGCAAGGTGGTAGTACTTCCAGAGAACAAGAGCTAAACTTGAGGTCAAGTTGTGAAAGTCACACAATTCCACCTTCACTACTGTTGGCCAGCTCATCTTAAATGAATACAGAAAGAGCATCATAGAACTTGTGGTCAATCTGAGTCTACTACAGACTGTATCAAGTCTGCTGGGATGAATTTTCCAGCCTGTAAACAATGTAAAACGGGAGAGTCCTGGCTATGGCTACCTGAACTTGTGTTTAGATTTTAGCTCTGTCACTTCTCATAGCTTTCTGGTACTTCTATTAAGCTATGTAACTTCTCTGAATCAATGTTTCTGTCTCTGTAAAGTGGAACTAATTAATCCTACCTTGTAGGGTTTGAGGATGAAATTAAATTGTGTATATGCTGACAAGCAAAGTGTTAGCCAAATAGATGTTAAATAATTGCTAATAAGGGGTTCCAATACAAATATATCTAAGGTTTAATGGGGCATATTTGGTACATAAAGGGATACATATACATCACAGTAGTCACAATTTGTGATTCTAAGGATGAAGGATGCCAGCTGTGGTCCATATTTTAATTTCAAACTTTCCTGTTATGGTGATCCCAGAATATAACAATTGCTTCTTTTTAAGGAAGATTATGCTATAAAGATATTTTAGATTATTCTTTCTCGAGTCATGACTATGCAGAGCTAAGTCCAAGGGACCATTGGAATGCCACAAGATCTGAGCCAGGCTACAAGAGTCGTGCTCCTAGATGTTTTGATTTTTCTGTTTTAGTTAAGTACAATCTTCATTGTTCATGCTTTCTGTATTGATGAATTTGCCTACACTCCCAAATTAATGCTTGTGGTGCTTCCACTATCATTTGTGGCCATGTTACAGAGTGGTGAAAATTCTGGGTAGCCAGATTCACTCATTCCCAGCTGAGGTAGAACAATGTGACACTTGGCTTCCTGTTTTAGCTGTCACACTGTAAGCATCGTTTCATGCTTTCTAGTGTCAGGGTTTTGTGTTTTTGTGCTTTTTTGTTTGTGATTTTACTTGTAAAAATAGCTCCAATGACAGAGCTGAAGTGCTGTCTAATATTCCTAAGCGTAAGAAGGTTGTAATGTGGGATTCGGGGGAAGATGGCGGCCTTGTTGGAAGGATCGTGATCCCCTTCCCTAGTGCACAGGGGAGAACTTGGCCGATCTGAGGAGGAACAGAGCAGGAGACCACCAACATTTATGAAAATAGGACATCAAAAGTTATCCAGACATTGAATAAACGGACGGTAAGAGGACGGCTTCGGGATCATAAAGGCCCTGGGATAGGTGCGGAGAGCAGGCCAGTGCTCCTGGGTCTGTCTCGGGGCACCTGGGAGAGCAGAGTCGCCACTCCCTCCCCAGACAACAAGGTTTGAGAAGGAGAAGCATAGGAGTTGTGGGCACCCCGCGAACTTCCCGGGAAGAGTGAGTACCCAGTCTGCCGGACCAAGGGAGGCCTTGCCGTGGGGGTGGAGGCCTTGCCGTGTGCGCCCACACCCCCAACCCGGTGAGTGTGTGGTTTTGGGGAAGACTGAGACCCCACAGCCAGGAACAAGGGAAGGGCTTCTGGAGCTGGGGTGATTTCGAGTGGGCGCACGCCCCGCCAGGATACCTGACTCTCAGACGGGGAACCCAGAAAAGATACAGCGCTTCGCGGGTTCCTGGAGCCCACAGCGGGGGCAAAAGGAAGTGCGCGACCCCTGCCAAACCCCGGAGGGTGCATCGTGAACCCAGAGGAGAGACGGGTGCTTCCCTCAAACGTAGAGCCCACGGAGGGGAAGTTCGAGACTCCTCGCAGTCCCTGTGGGTGCACCGTGAACCGGGAAGAGAGGCAGGTGCTTCACTGAATGTAGAGCCTGTGGTGGAGAAGTTGGGGGAGGGGCACGACCCCTTGCCATCTCTGGAGCTTGTGCCCTGAGCCCAGACAGCAACAGCGATCGTTTCTGGGAAAAGCGGGTGGCCAGCCCTGAGACTGACTGAGTTCTGTCTTAGAAGGGTGAAAAGCATTCTAACTGCCCCTCAGCCTGCTTGAGCTGACAGGAGCAAAAAGACTGGTTTGGCCAGTTAGAAACCAACAAGAGGTTTTTTTTTTGTTTTTGTATTTTCTTTTTCTCTGTGTGTGTGGGTGTGTGTGTGTGTTTTCTTTTTTTTCTTTCTTTCTTTTTTTCCCTTTATCCCGCTGTTGTTGTTTGATTGTTTGATTTTATCTTGTTTTTGTTTATTAAGCAACTTTTTATTTTTTAACTCTTACTATTTTTATATCTCTCAATCCCTTATGTTTCTCTTCCATCCATCTTAGTGCTATTACTTCCATTCCAAATCTATCTCTCCTGCAATCCATCTTCTGTTTTTTTTGTTTGTTTGTTTTTGGTTTTTTTTTGCCTGCAAATTACTGCAAATTTATAGTATCTTTTTCTCTCTTTTCTGACATTTTTTATTTCAATAGTATTTTGTTTTTGTTTTTCTTTCTGCATAATCTTCTTTGCTTGGCCAGTTATACTGTTGTTTCATAGGTTCCCCCTGTTATCTCATTCACAGTACGTTGATAATTTACTGTCCCTCACTTGGGTTCCATTAGTACACCACTCAAGATTCTATACTCCTTATTCTTCTTATCTAGATCTCATAGAATCTGCTACAAGATTGTTGCTTCAATATTACTGCAAATAAGACTTATTCCATACACTTGTAAATACAACTTAACACCCCTCACAGATCTTAGCTCACTTCGCAATTTCCTAAACTCTATTAATGTAGGGGTTATCTCTATTCTTTTACACACTACTCCTATTTACTATTCTTTATTCCTACCTTACCTCAGAATCTGACCTCCCGCAGCCTCACAGCTTTCTAGATCCAACTAACAACACTTTCCTCCCCACTAAGAGTCTTATCTTCTTTCCATACTTTCTAAAATGTGGATAGTGGGGTGGAAGATCACGGTTAACACTATATATAGCCAAAGGATCTCCCATCTCTTCTCTACTGGCTGCTACTGTAAATATCATAGAATATTGGTTTGCTCTCTTAACCCATTTTGCCTTACTCCTCCAACTGATCACAAAAAAAGAGTAGGGGGAAGCTGTGAACACCAGGATACCCAAAAGAGATTACACCACTGAATCTCACAGGTATTCTACACAGAAGTTCACACCATAAACACAAGGAACCAGAACAGATCAAGTTAAGAAACAGGTTAACAAGAAGATTCTCAGGAACAATGAGAAGACAAAGAAACAATCTGCAAATGAAGGGAAAGGAGGAAGCCTCAGAATGCATGCTAAATGAAATAGAGGCAACTCAACTATCAGATATTGAGTTCAAAACAATAATTATAAGGAAGTTCAATGAGCTCACAATGAGCTTCCGGAAACTACAGGGAAGCTATAACGATCTCACTGCAAACTATATCGATATGAAAAAGGAAATAGAAACTATCAACAAAGGCCAAGAGGAAATGAAGAATACAATTTCTCAACTGAAGAACACAGTAGAAGGAATGAAAAGCAGGATTGATGAAGCAGAAGATCAGATCAGCAAATTGGAGGAGAAAGTAGAAAAAAAACATCCAGAAAGAACAAGAAAAGGAAAAGAGGCTCAGAAAAAATGAAGAGGGATTAAGAGAAATGCAAGACAATATGAAATGTAATAATATCCGTATAATAGGGATACCAGAAGGAGAAGAAGATGAGCAAGGGATAGAAAACCAACTTGAAAAAGTAATGAAGGAAAACTTCCCCAATTTGATGAAAGAAAAAGTCACACAAATCCAGGAAACACAAAGAGTTCCAATCAAGAGGAACCCAAAGAGGCCCACCTCAAGACACATCATCATTAAAATGGCAAAATTTCAAGACAAAGAGAGAATATTAAAGGCAGCAAGGGAGAAAAAGGAAGTAACATACAAGGGAGCCCCAATAAGGCTAACAGCTGATTTCTCAATGGAAACTCTTCAAGCCAGAAGAGAATGGCAAGAAATATTCCAAGTAATGAGAACCAGAGGCCTGCAGCCAAGGCTACTTTACCCAGCAAGGCTCTCAATCAAAATAGAAGGCCAAATAAGAAGCTTCCCCGACAAAAGAAGTCTAAAAGAATATACCTCCACTAAACCAGCTCTGCAAGAGATACTAAAGGGTCTGATTTAAGGAAAGGAAGGAAAAGAGAAACAGAGAGAGGAACACACGTACATAAATGGCAATGAATAAGTACCTATCAATAATAACCTTAAATGTAAATGGATTAAATGCTCCAATCAAAAGACATAGAATAGCTGAATGGATAAGAAAAACATGACCCACACATATGCTGCCTACAAGAGACCCACCTTGTGGCAAAAGACCTGCACAGGCTGAAAGTGAAGGGCTGGAAACAAATTTTCCAAACAAATGGACAGGGAAAAAAAAAGCTGGGGTAGCAACACTCATTTCAGACAAAATAGACTTCCAAAAAACGACCATAAAGAGAGACCCAGAAGGTCACTTCATAATACTCAAGGGAAGAATCCACCAAGAAGACATCAATATTGTAAATATATATGCACCCAACATAGGTGCACCCAAATACATAAAGAAAATCCTAGAGGACTTTAAGAAAGATATTGACAGGAACACAATTATAGTGGGGGATTTTAATACCCCACTCTCAAAAATGGACAGATCTTCCAAATAAAATATCAACAAAGATATCGTGGCATTGAACAATACCCTAGATGAAATGGACTTGACTGATCTATTTAGAGCCCTCCATCCCAAAGAAGCTAAATACACATTCTTTTCAAATGTACACGGAACATTTTCAAGGATAGACCACATGATAGGACACAAAACAAGTCTCAACAAGGTCAAGAAAATCAAAATAATACCAAGCATTTTCTCTGACCACAAGGGACTGAAACTAGAAACCAACCCCAAGGAAAAAAACCCACACACACTCAAAATCATGGAGATTAAATACCATGCTATTAAACAATGAATGGGTCAAGGATGAAATTAGGGAAGAAATCAAAAGGTTTCTGGAAACAAATGAAAATGAACTTACAACAACCCAAAACTTATGGGACACAGCAAAGGCAGTATTGAGAGGGAAGTTCATAGTGATACAGGCATACCTAAAAAAGATAGAAATATTTCAAACAAACAACCTAACCCTATGTCTACAAGAACTAGAGGAACAACAACAAAGACAGCCTAGAGCAAGTAGAAGGAATGAAATAACCAAGATCAGAGCAGAATTAAATGACATAGAGACTAAAAGCACAATTCTAAGGATCAATGAATCCAGGAGCTGGTTCTTTGAAATGATAAACAAAATTGACGAGCCTTTAAGCAGACTCATCAAGAAAAAAGAGAGAAGACCCAAATAAACACAATCAGAAATGATAGAGGAGAGATTACAACCGATACCACAGAAATACAAAGAATTGTAAGAAATTACTATGAAGAACTGTATGCCAAGAAATTTGAAAACCTAGATGAAATGGACAAATTTCTAGAAAAATATAATCTTCCAAAACTCAATGAAAAAGAAGCAGAAAACCTGAACAAACCAGTAACAGCAAAAGAAATTGAAGCAGTAATTAAAAAACTCCCAACACACAAAAGCCCTGGACCAGACAGTTTCACAAGAAAATTCTACAAAGCATTTAAGGAAGAGCTAAGCCCTATCCTGCACAGACTATTCCAAAAAATCCAAAAAGATGGAAATCTCCCAAACACTTTTTGTGAGGCCAACATCATCCTAATTCCAAAACTAGATAAAGACACAATGAAGAAAGAAAACTTCAGGCCAATATCTCTGATGAACATTGACGCTAAAATCCTCAACAAAATACTGGCAAACCGCATCCAAAAATACATTAAAAACATCATCCACCATGACCAAGTGGGTTTCATACCAGGCATGCAAGGATGGTTCAATATTCACAAATCAGTAAACGTAATACATCACATAAACAAAAGCAAAGACAAAAATCACATGATCACATCAATAGACGCGGAAAAAGCATTTGATAAGGTACAGCACCCATTTATGATAAAAACACTCAGCAAAGTGGGAATAGAGGGAACATTTCTCAACATAATAAAGGCCATATATGAGAGACCTACAGCGAGCATCATACTCAATGGACAAAAACTAAAATCTTTTCCACTAAGAACAGGAACAAGACAAGGCTGTCCACTTTCACCACTTTTAT
>PVIA01019244.1:0-10963 GCA_004024845.1 Tonatia bakeri | reverse complement strand
CCACTCCTCATTCCCACCATGCCCGTCCTCCTCACCCTCCACTCCCTCCTGAGAGCCTAGTCCCGCGGCCTCGGTGAAGGCTACCCCAGGCGGGACGGATCTATTTACCGGCCTCTTCCTGCTGGACACTCTCCAGTAGTTCCCTCTCTGTATCACTCTTGGCATTTAACAGTGAGGTTGCTATTTAATGGTGTAGTGTGTGCGTTTACGTTTGGTCTGCTCCCTCGATTTTCAGCCCCTCGAGAGCAGGACCTTGGCTTTATACGTGCGGCACCCCCGTGTTGAACATGTGGTCCGTGGCCAGGCGAGGAGCACGGAGTGCGGAAAAGGGCGGGAGTCTGGTGGGTGTGGGCTGCGGGGCCCTTTATACAGCAGGGCTCATAAAGGAGCTGTTGGCTTCGGTCCTTTCATGTACTCGTATATTTTTAAATCTTAAATTTTCAAAATTAAAACTTTCGAAAGTTTGTATCTCAGCTACTTTTTTAACTATAAAATGAAATGCATCCTGTATTCCCTAGCTGAGATGTTTTATGCAGATCTTTTGGTTCGTGCTCCTGTGATTATGACATAGCAGGTATAAATTCTAAATTATATACGTCTCATCCAAATTAGAGGGAGGGCTATTACACCATTCAATTATTTTAGCTTCGTGGTATCCTATGTAATAGGGTAGGTTTCCCTTCATTATTTTCCTTCTTGGTTGTGGTTCTCTAGACACGTAACTTCTGTGCTGGTCTTCTCGCTGTTGTCCTTCGGTGACCAGGCCAGCCACTTCTTTGCTGTCATTGCTTCCCCCCGTTCACGTTTCCCTGAGAAAACTAGACAGCCCGCTTCGGTTAGTTCTCCCTAGTGCATTCGTTCCTTACCGCCTGTCCTGGGGTTTTCAGCCAGCTGAGTGTTTCACAGTTAATTGTCGGCTATCCTGCACATTGAATAAACACAGTGAGACAACCCCTTACAGTGTGATACGTAATACCAACTCGAGTTTTTGAATCATTTAATAATGTTTACCGATTTCAAGGGGATAAAAACACAACTAATTTTATCAACAGCTTTTGTGTTTGTGTGTTTGTTCTGGGACACACTGGCCACTCTCCCACAGTGAGCGGACTGGGTGTGAAGGAGTCATTCGCTCCGCTGGAGCAGCCGCCCGAGAAGCAAACGCACACACCAGTCGTTTGGTGCGAGTCCAGCTAACTCGGTGTAGCTCAGGGCCGCTCAGGGTGTGTGTGTGTGTGTGTGGGTTTCCGTGTGCATTTGCACCTTCTTTCTAAAAGCTAGAACTGGACGCACGAGCTGGGAATGTCCCCTGGTGTCCAGTGCTGACGTTCAGATTCCGTGGGGTCTGAGAACCAAGTCTCGGGAGAGGGACGTGGATGTTTCTGGCTGGCCCAGACCTGTCCTGCTGAGGCTGGGGTCCCATGCATTAGAATGCTCCACCTCCCATTTACATGAGTTTGGAGCTTCGCCGCCATCACCATCCTTGAGTGGAGTCCGAGGCAGACTCACCTCAGACTCCGCCCTTCAGCACCTGCACTTCATTGGAATTGTTTAGAGCATTCTTCGTCCGTTCCCTTTCCTGTAAAGTCTTCATCCCCTTTAGTCATCACATGACTGTGAAGAAGAAAACAAGTCTCATTCTATGCTCTTAATCCATTGGCAGCACATGTGGGAGTAGCCATGAGGCCAGGACTGTTGCATGTGACAGGGTGTCGTTGGTCTGGCTCACCCACCCACGGGTCATGCTGGGTCACTGGGAAACACCACCATAGGAAGCACTAAGACTGAGCACCAGGCTACGGAACGCTCGCCGTGACTCAGAGTAGGTTGTTCTTTCCACAGGCGAAAGGGAAAAAAGCCTCCTTAGAGTGTTGGTTTATCAGAGCTTAGTTCTGACTTCTCGCTAAGGAATATTTCAGGCATGATTTAAATATTCAAGGGCTTGAAACACTGTCGCCTTGGCTTATAACTTAAACCCTAAAAATGTTCAAAGAAGATAACTTAAGAAATGAAAGACAAACTTTCTGTCTTCATATTTGTCTTTGTTGGAGTTCTCTTTCTCTCTGACTCGGTGCCAGAGGCTCTTCTCATCGACACAATCACCCCGGGTCTCCTGCACTCGGCGGTGCACCCGCCTGGGCCCGGGCCTTCCGGGGACGCCTTCGTCCACCCTCGGCCCCAAGGCCTCTGCGTGACGTCACCCGCACGCCGTTCCCAGCGTGGGCGCCTCAGACATGGCGCAGGTCCCTGTTGTCCAGAATTTGTCCAAACACAGTTCGGAGTCTCTGTTCAGACCCATATCGCCCGCTCCCGTGGTTCACGTGTTACTCTGAAGAAACATTGGTGTAAAGAAAGATTATCACAGACACAGTAGAGGCTGTGTATCCCTCCACCCCGCTTTATAAACCATATTGCGATCTTCACGAGTAAGAAGTAAGACTCATGAAAAATCGAACTTGTACCAGTTTACATTACACATCTGTCTGGTCCATGACTATCTAGAACTCAAGCCTGTTCGAGTTCCTCGTTTTCCATAATTATGTACGTGCTGACGTGTAAAGTAGGGCAGGGGCTGTCTGTCAACGCTCTCCATCCTCCCGGAGCTGGGTTTTCCTCCAAGCGAGAACATGGCGGCGATCGGGCGGTGGTCAGCAAGGAGAGCAGGCAGCGTGGGAAGTAAAGTCTTCATTAGACTAGAAGCAGTGTTCCCCCAGATCCCAGGGCATCAGCCCACTTGCTTCTCATGGACTTACTTTGGCTCATTTTGTCCCAAATACATTTGGGCAGTTACTCCACTAACCCACCTGGTGTGCAGGTCTCAATTTCCCAAACTCCCCCCGCTTAACAAACAGTAGTTCTTACCCCTTGGTTCATTTAATTCCTTCATTCGTTCACAGCAGATGTCTCATAAGCCCCTGGCAATATTCTAAGCACTGGGAGGCACATCCACGGATAAAAAAAATCCCTGCCCTCATGGGGCTTACATTCCGCTTGGACTTGTGTCTCCCAGTCCTGCGTTTGCTGCCCGGGCTCCCTCTCTCGGGGGGCTGGGTCCCGGCCAGGATGCTGAGCCCCACAGCAGAAAGACAGCAGCTTCAATCATTTTCAGCTCCCCCTCTGGGCCAGCTTTCAGCAAAAGAGGTTCTGCCAGTAAATTCTCTACTCGTACCCTTCATCTTCCACCGTGGAATCAAATGTTCTTCCCCCAGCCTCCTGAGTTGGGATGGCTTTGTCTGAAACAGGTGCTTTGACTCAATGATCCAGTTCAGTCTTGAGGAGTTTACACATTTGGCAACTTCAGCTGCCACCTCAAAGCTAATGACTTTTGAGCTGTGAATATCTCCCCTGACCTGGTCTCTGAACTCTAGGCGCACCAGAGGAACACACTCGTTACCTGGCCCTCGAGGCCCGCTGCCCCACCTCCACCCTCCGTCTTTCCTGTGTGGTTCCCAGCCACCGGCCCAGGCCTGTGGGCCGGCCCCCAGTGCTGGGTGGGGTGCGGGTTGAGGGTGGAGGGGTTCAGAAGAGACTCCCTGCGCCCAGCCCCATCTCTGCGGGTGTCTCTCACACTCCCCGCAGCAGGAGAGCCTGTCCTCACTGCTTCCTGCTCCGAGCAGCCCTGCTGGCCCCCAGGGAGAGGAATTGAAACTGCTTTCCAAGGTCAGTGAGACGGGGGTCGAACCAGAGGCCCGTTGCGCTCTGGCTGCAGACTCAGGTGGGCCTCAGATTCTGGCCTACGATGTGACTGCAAGTTCGTGGGAGGTTCATCACGGGTGTGACTCCAGTCTTACCTTGTGTCCATCTGGTTTTCCTGAGACTTTTTTGCCACCAGCCCCAGAAGCTGTCAGTGTCACTTGCAGATACTCAGAGGCAGCAAGACAGTGTCCTGAGTGGGATGTGGCGGGTCTGCTGGCCTGAGCTTCCGGGACAGGTGCCTGCTCACCGCGCAGCCCTCGGCTGGGGCGGAAGCCCACGCCCCGCCGCCCGGCCCGCCGCAGCACCCTTACAACGTGCCGCGCGTCCTAACTGTCTTCTGGGCTGCCCTCAGCGTCGGCCTCGCACCTTCAGCTCTGGATTTCTCGATTTGTGTCTTTTCGCAAGTGGCCCTTTGTAATTTTCTGTAGTTTGAGTTTAGTTTTCCATTAATTTGAAACATTCACGTGAACTAGAGCTAGTCCATATTTAGTGTTACTGTTACTGATAGACCGGTGGTTACCTTCTCTTTGCCAGTTAAGTAGAAATATGGATACACCTGCAGCTCATTCCATTACACACAGAAGAGCCTGTGAATTAGCTGAATTAATACATATACGTTTCTGGATTTGTCAGTTTGTTACTTCTCCTGGAGTTTGCTGTCCCAGCCCGGGTAGAATCTTCTCACGTGCGTGTTGGCCAGGTGTGCCTGGGAGAAGCCGTGCTCCCCACTGTCCTTGTCCTCCCTCCTGAGTCACACCGAGTTTGGGTCGGCGGTTCTCCCCTCCTACCCTCCGCAGCTCCAGCTGGTGCCCCAATGTAGTCGGCACCCAGCCGGCTGGCCCCGTACTACAGGACTCCGTGCTGCAGAGTAGTAGCCTGTGAGAGAGGGAATGACTGTGGGGCTGAATAATCATCCCCAGATCAGCCCAGGATTTTTTTTTTTTAATGTGTGTAAATGCTTCCCTTGCTATCTGTGACAGGATCTTGAGACCAGTTTACTTGCCGTCTGCACAGCCCTCCCCGCGCAGACCCAGGCGGGCGGGCGAGCAGCGCGCAGGGACTCCCCTCCCGCTCCTGCCCCGCGCCTCCTGCCCTCTCCTACCACTCACCCATTCAGAGGCTCCACGCGATCTTTTAAGGAGTTCTTTTTTAATGTGCTATGAAGCTGTTTGATTTTAAATGCACTAAACTTTCTGGAGCTGTGCCAGGTACTTTGCCTAGAATTTCTGATGCTATCTGTGTAGTCTTCGGGCGGGAGGGGGAGAACTCCATTGAACTCTTGTGGTCATAAAGTTATTGCAGTTGAGCCCTACATCTGTTCACTGAACTTCCTGTGGGCTCTCACCAGATCACATGACTGACAGCGGAGACAGTCTGTGAAGCGTTCGGTCTGCTTGTTCTGCCCGACTCGCAGCCACCAAATGAGACCTCTGCTTTGTCTCGGGCCGGCGTCCGGATGTCCCACTGTGGCGGGTTGATTCACTGGAGCTGATAAAAATGTTCTGGCCGAACTCAGGAGTCTAGCGTTACCTCTGTCTCCAAAAATCCAAACAGCAGGATTGTTGTGAGGAGCTTTGGGGTGAGACCGAGCTCCAGGCCTGCGAGATGGATTTCCTCTCCTTGTGGCACTGCGTCACCGGACAACTGACTTGGAAGGAGAGGGGGCAGAGCCTGCGGTGGCCAGCGCCCTGGCCTCTGCGAGCTCAGCTCAGATGGATTCTCGCCATGACTGTCAAATCAAAGCCCCCACCCCCCAGAGCCTCGCTCCCACTGTCCCTGGCTTCAGTGGTCCTCAAACACGTCCACCCAGTAGTCACTGCCTAGAGCCCAGAGGGGGCCTGAGCATTGGCGAGGAGGTGGGTGGGGAGGAGCTGGCGACCAGAGCCGGCAGAGCCTGGGGCTGCAGAGTGGCCCGGGCCCTGGGGGGCCAGGGCGCTTTGTTGGCGGAGTCAGAAGTGGAGACACTCTCTCGCGTGAGGAAGCTGGACCTCCCTCGGCCGTCACGGGGTGGCATGCTCGTTCCCTGCAGGCCTGAAAAGGAACATCAAGGGAAGAGGGGCTTTTTTCAAGGTTGTTGATCTGACATTCAGACTGACATTTCTTGGACTGGATCCTGGCAAAACGTGTCCCCAATGCCATTAGTGCTAAATAAAACCTTTTTTCGTTCTCCTCCTTAGCTCTTGGACTTCTATGACATATTAAAGGAGCGAGTATTTTTTTAAATGCCTATTTAAATCTCAAACCGTGCTGGCCCTCTCTCTAGACTTGGTAGACTCGGGAGGGGGTCAAATGAAATGCAGCTTGGGCACCACTGTGAGCTCTGCAGAGGCTGCATTCACACTCAGTCTGCTTGACTGAGTGGTGTTTTCAAAACGCTTTTATGATGCATGCCTATTATCCACCCTTTTAAAATGTTCCCAGCACCCTCTTAAAAACAACTCTCTGCAGGAAAAAGGAAGCTCTTTACTCCGTGCCATGTAGCAGGTCCTAGAAAACGTGCTCTTGTTGTTCTTGCCTTTTATGCTTTATCCCCTTTCTGAGCCTTTTAAGTGCTGATGAAAAGTTCCAAGCAAATAGCCCAAGAAATAACATCTTGCAGCTCACCTACCCCCTGGAGGAGAGGGGAGCTGGTGCTGTCGCTTCAGGGCCATGCAGGGGCCACCTGCCGGTCTGTCTGCACTTGCTCTTGGGTTCGCTGTGTTCAGTGGTGCACACGCACTCGGGGACAGAACCCAGGCGCCACATCTGCACAGGCTGGTGCTGTGCCGGGAACCTCAGCCTGCTTAGCTGCGAGCTCGGGACACAGAGCAGCGCAGCCACAGCCTCCTGTGTGTCTCGGTTTTAAGCATATGGGAGTCTTGGACTTTAAATCCATCTATTGTCAACCCACAGGACAGTTCAGGAACCTTCAGGTATTTCCCCTGCCCCTTGAGATTGCCACCAGATGAAAGCTGGTTAAGTAGAAACCAGCAAATGATTGACTTCAGAGTTTCAGCTGAACCCAGGCCCAGCCCATTCAGTCCTTTCTCCAGGCAGAGCCTGGGGGACGTGGCAGAGAATGCAGATGCCTAGGCCTTCCTGGGTCACCTCATGGCACCACACCCAGTCACGAGTGGAGGGAGCCCAGACATCCTTCATTCTATGCAGGCTGAGAAAACCGAGGCCTGGAGAGGTGCTGGGACTGGTCCCAACTGCCCGGCCTGCTGGTGGCTGAGCCAGGGCAGAGCTGAGGCTTCGTGCCCCCCAGCCTGGGGCCACCCCAACTCTGGGGCTACAGCAAGGGCCCAGAGATCAGCTGGCGTTGCTCACTGGGGAAAGTCGGGCTCTGACTCAGTGGTCGGGGCTCACTGAGGAAATGTGTGCAGCTTGTCCGTGCTTGAGAGCCACGGCAGCCTCGTGTCTGTCCTGGCCACGGGCCTTTTTAGTGACACGCACCAGCTCTGTCCCCCTTTGGCATGTCATTTACCCTCTGGAGCCTTGGTTTTCTCTCCCACTCGGCAGACTGAAGAACGCCTGTGTCACGGGCTCTTCTGCAAATGCGAGGTCTCCCTCCTTTCCGGGGTGACTCAGCCTGGGAAGTGGAGCCCGCAGGAAGCAGCGGCCCTCCCCAGGGTCCGGTGGGGGGCCTCTGCTGAGTCCCACACAGGGCCCACGTCCCAGCCTGCCCCTTCCCGGCTGCCCATCCTCTGCGCAGGTCCCTGCTCCTCTGAGTACACTGGCATTCGCTGGCCAGTGCAGTGACAGGTGCATGCCCTTCCTGCAGGGAGCTCTGTGTTCTCGGGTCCTGTGGAAGCCAGACCTGGGAAAGCCCCAGAGCACTCAGGCCCCAGGACCAGCTCAGGGAGGTGGGCTCCCTGCGCACCACCCCACCACTTAGGACCTGCTGCTGCTCTTGCGTGGAACTGTGAGAATATAAAATCGTCTCATTTGTAGCCCTGGCTGGTGTGGCTCAGTGGAATGAGTGCTGGCCTGCGAACTAAGAGGTTGCCAGTTCAATTCCCAGTCAGGGCACATGCCTGGGTTGCAGGCCAGGTCCCCAGCTGGGGATGTGCAAGAGGCAACCAATTGATGTTTCTCTCTTCTTCTCTCTTCCTTCCCCTCTCTCTAAAAAATAAATAAAATCGTCTTGGTTTTGTTGCAGAAATTTCCAGAATTGAAATTCAAATATGTGGAAGAGGAGCAGCCCGAGGAGTTTTTTATCCCGTATGTCTGGTCTCTGGTCTACAACTCGGCCGTGGGCCTGCGCTGGAACCCCCAGGACATCCAGCTGTTCACGGTGGACTCCGACTGAGGGGACGCCGTCGCCCACCGTGACCCCAGCCGAGCAGCCCTCCTCGCCGTGTTCTTTCCGGGGAACAGACCCCGGCGGACTGCCTGGTGCACCTTCTGTGAGAGGACCACACGGGCGTGTTTCCCTTGCACACTTGGATACGGAGAATCGGGGCCGGTCTGCAATAGAGCACTCAGCTTAGATTGTACGGCGCGGGTGGGGGCAGATACACAACGATAATAAAGATTAAAGCCTGCCATCCCATGTACAGTTTCTTTCTTTCTGAACCTGAATCTAGAGCCCTCCCAGGAGCCCGATGCTCAGGCATGCGACACTTCACCAGCTCACACTACGTTTTTGGCATGTTCGAGATTTTCATTTCAGTCGTGTGTGCGTGTGTGTGTGCGCGTGCATGTGTGTGCGTGTGTCAACACTGGGAAACAGCAGGCTGAGAAGATGACCAGACGGGACTTCACAAGGAGAGGGAGCCCTGTGTGCGGCGCGGCCGCCTTCCCCGGGGCCCAGGACTTCCCAGACTCGCCCGGGCAGCGGCCCTGGGCCTTCAGAGCCTCCGAGTCTTCCCCTCGAGGAAAGAAACGGCTCCTTCTCTCGAAGCCCCTGTTCACTTTCCTGCGGGTTTGGCCTCTGCACTGCGGCTAAGTTAAACTGGAGTCCAGTACAGACCAAGTGGATCTGCTCTGTATTAATCGTTAGGAAAAGAAAAGCTTCGTTTCAAAGGCAATCTTTTTTTTCTTCAACCAGACACAAGATGAAAAACACGTTTTTCTTCATTTCCAATTTCGTGCGAACTCCCCAGGGCCTGGACGGCCGTGTCTGGGCCGCCAGCAGCAGGAAGGAGCTTCTCCGAGGGGATCCGCCGGTGCGGCGCTGCGGGGGTGGGACTGGCCTGCCGCATCCACCCCGTGTAATGGCTGCCCCTGCACAGCCAAGACACGGAGCTGGTGTTGCTCACAAAGACAGCAAGTGTGTTCTGCACAGGAGCACGTCATTCCTGTGAGACTAAGCACCCACTCCAGCCTGGCGTCACACCTCCATCAGGACCCCGCGTCCCTGCTGTCCCTGCTGTCCCTGAGTCCTGGGCTGCAGGCCCAAGTCGTGTGGGCCCGGCACAGTCCTCTGCGGGTCTGGCAGGCGCTGTCTGCAGCCCCGCTGCGCTCTGGGGAAGGAGGAAAGCCCACCAGCACACGGGCACATCTTTCCGTGTGGTCCCCCCACCCGCCCCCCTTGTCTGGTCACCCTCGTCCGACCAGCACTGGGACCGAAGTGCCATGTGCAGAGGTGATTTACAGCTCTTCTCCATTTCTGGAGCATTTTGATTTGCTTCCTTTAAACCAGAACAATTTTCAGAGGGACACATGAAGCATCTGAGCCTCTGGTGGGACCTTGGAACTGTCCCCAGAGGCGAAGGGCCGGGCAGGGCTGTCGGTTCTTATGACGGGAGCGAGTCCCAGGCTGCCCAGGCCACTGGCTCCCCGAGGGGCCCCAAAGCCCCATTCCCCAGCAGTCTCCTCTTCTCCCACATGCCCCACTCTCTTAAGGAACCACACAGCGTCAGTGCTCACCGGACTGAAGGCTCCGCTGGGGCCCTGCCTCAGCCCCCAGACGCCCCCATCCCCGCCTGGGATCTACGAACCTGCCAGGGGTCGCTTATTGTTGTGAAAGATTTATGACATGACAATAAATTCAAATGATATACTTGACTGATGTTTGTATTAATTTGCTTAGATTTTTTGTTTGTTTGTTTTCTACAAAGTAGAAAAACGTGTAGAATGAGGCTATACAGGACCGTCATGTGTTCGGAGGGAAATTAACATCCGATTTTATGCCAGACACAAAGCTGTGATTGCAGTGTGTCAACTTTACCAACAACGTTAATTGTGAAAAGAAGGGGCCCCATCCAAGGGTTCAAGGCACTGTGCAGAACTGCTTCAGATTTGTGACTGGTCCCCACAGTCGCCCGTCGAGGCTGGTGGCATGGGACCCTTGCACAACGGCCTCGCCCCGTGGGCATCTGAGGACAGCCCCCATTCAGCAGTGCAGACAGAAGTGGGGGTATGAGGACCTCAGGGACAAGGACAGAAAGGAAAGAAAATAAGGTCCCTAAAGGTGAAGCGTAGAAAGCACACCACACACACACACACACACACACACGGCCTCTCCTTCGGAAGGAAATCACAGGAGCCGGGAAGGCAAACGGTGGGGCGGACCAGCATCCATCAGAACAGCAACCTCCCCAAGCTCGTCAGGGTGTACCCATGAGAAATCTCTAGAGGGGGTTGCCTTTAGGTGCTGATTCCTCACATCATTCTTGAGGCAACAGTGCCCTTCAGGTTCTGGGGCGCCAGGACTCTGCCTTTGGCACAGAGGCTCCCTGCGTAGCTGAGTCACTCCGTGTCCCTTCCTAGAACCATAAATTACAGTTGTGCTTGCTGACTCTTTATGGGCTTCAGCATGCAAGGTCAACTCTCTGGGTCATAGTTTCCTCCAGGCACCATGCCTGAAGTTTCAGTAGCTGCCATTTGATATTAGGGACTGATCCTCGGGCTTTCTGACGCCAAGTTCAGGGCCGATCTGGCGTCCCGCGTCGCCTCCAGGAGTGGAGGTCAGGGTTGCTCTCCTCTGATGAATAGCCAAGCGTCCTCTGAGTGTGAAAAGCTCAGAAATGGATCATAGCATGCAATTCACAGCCAATAATTCAGTTTTATTTTTTAAGAACTCAAAGCATAAAATATAATCTCATTAGGGTATATCCATTTGGGGTCCCCCGTCCAAAACAAGGGAGATTCATTGGGCACCCCCGCCCTTTTGGTCAGGCCATAGAACTCGACCCCTGCTCTCCTCACCCCAGGGCTGTCAAAAGTGCCGGCCACTCTGCCTCTGGAGTTCAAAAGGCCCGAGGAGGGAAAGCAGTCCCTTGGGACTGACCAGGTGATACACCACCATCCTGTGGGCTTCGGGACCACTTCAAACAAAAGC
>PVIA01019243.1:0-10972 GCA_004024845.1 Tonatia bakeri | reverse complement strand
TTTTTTTTTATAGGGTTGAAAATTTGTTGAGTCCTGAGGTGTTCAGACTGAAAAAGACTTTCCTCTCCTATTGGCAATCTCCACCATGATTCATAGCCTTTTCTTGATCAACTCCTCAGGAGATATTTTCCTGGAGAAACATTGGAAAAGTGTGGTCAGCCGTTCTGTTTGTGATTACTTTTTTGAGGCACAAGAGAGAGCTACTGAGGCAGAAAACGTACCACCAGTTATCCCTACCCCTCACCACTATCTCTTAAGTGTATACCGGCACAAGATCTTCTTCGTGGCTGTGATCCAGACGGAGGTCCCGCCTCTATTTGTCATTGAGTTCCTTCACCGAGTAGTGGACACATTTCAGGTGCGTGAATGTGACAAGGTTCATGCATGTAAATGATAAAGTATCTTTCTTATTCTGTCTCCATTGTATTCAGTCCAATTAAGGAACTTTTTTAAAAAATTGAAACTCTGATGTTGCTCACTTCCTCCCCATCTGATAAGATTCTTGATTCTACTTATTGAATTGGCTGCATTTAGAATAACAAATTGAGTACTTTTGAACCTGTTGCATGAGAAAGCTACTCTACTCTGTATGATTGTGTACAGCCATTTTAGTTCTGGAGATTGGAATTGTCTTACACTTCGTTCACAAATCAGAGGACTTGAGTTTCTGGAGGCTTTTTAAAATAGTGGACTTGATGCTAACCATTTTAATTACATGCTTTAAGTTTCATCAAAAAGTGATGAGTGTATAAAGATATATATTTTTTGTTTGCTTTTTGTTTTTTTAAGTAGAAAAGCTAAGTAAGGCTTGTTTTTACTCTCCCCGGCAAGAGTAATTTGTGAACATGTGCTTCATCATGGGTTTAGGGTGCTTATCCACAGCATAGAAGCTCCTTGTTGCAAACTTGATATTGAAAAATCTTCTGTACCCAAAAGAATTTAAGCAACACACTTTACAAGACAGTTTTCACTGTGAGTTTTCCCTTCAGGAATAGATATGAAGATCTCGGGGAGTGGGATGTCAGCACCACTTTCAGCACAGATTTTGAGCTTTGCCCAGACTCTGGTTTTAGACAGTGGAATCCTCTCCTAAAAGACTTGCTCAACTTCTAACTGTTGTGGTATTTGTATAACTCGGATGATAAATGAGAAGCAGGGGCCCTTTGGTTCAACTTCAATGTCATGTGAAGTCTGGAATTAGTCACATGAATATAGAAATTGTGGAACTGGATGAGAAGAGAAGGAGGACCCAAATGTTATGATAAATAATAAAAAATAAGTCAAAGAGCCCTTTCATTTGCACTTATATCTAGATCACATGTCTGGAACAGCTTTCATTCCAAAGGAATTATATTTTATAATTTTCCCACAGATAGTTTCTGGTAGTGTTATTCTGGGATTCCAGTTTTCACGTGGCATGTGGTTCCTTCACACAGTGAAAACCTGAGAGCTATGAAGCCCAGTGTTTGGAGGAACTGTAAGTGAAAGAACCCACTAGTTAGAAACTTAAACCGCTCTGACTGGGCCCTGTTATGATTTCCACATGTGATTCTTTACCCCGTCCTAAAATTAACAGTCCCATTGATGAAACTTGACATCAGCTTCTTATTGCCATGCTGATCTTATGCAACTAATTAGAAGACAGGAAGTGAGAAAAGTTGTTCAATCTAGTTGAAACCACAGAAGAATTTGAGAAAATAGTGAAGTTGCTGGTTTAGAAGTTTGGAACTTCAAAACCTGTCATTTTTGATGCATTTGTTAAAAGTCAATGGATATGTCCTGGTTTGGGTATCTTTCTGATACGTGTCCTTTCTGGCTGTATTATATTTCTAGGACTAGAATATAACAGAAGAGTTTCAGCTATAGAATTGCAGGCATTTTTGCTCCAGCAATTCGTCATACTTACAAGTCTCCTTTCCAACTGCTGAGTTCACATTCTGCCTCATTTATAAAATCTAGTGATATGTTTTATTTATCTTTCAAAATAAAATCACTCTTGGGAAGGAAATGTGTAAAATTTTTGCCCTTCTTGATTTTTAAAGAAAAAATCATTTTGTTTTAGAAACATATTTCTAAGTGCTCTTGGGTATTGGAATGACTTCAGTAATTGACATTATCTGATGTAATTAAATCACATCTGGAGTCTGTCATCAATTTTCAATATCACAATATGAGGAGAATACGGGAAAACTGGAGCATATTCAAAGAAATGGCAAGAGAGTAAAACGACCTAGAAACCATACCATGGCACGAACAGTGGAAAGATCAAACAGGGAGTTTGACCTTGAGTAGAAATACTGAAGCCCTGGCTGCTGTGGCTCAGTGGCTGGAGCATCATCTCATAAACTGAAAGGTTGTGGGTTTGATCCTGGTCAGGGCACATGCCTAGATTGTGGATTTGGTCCTTTGTCCGGCATGTACCAGGGGCAACTGATTGATATTTTTCTCTCTCTTTGATGCTTCTCTCTTTCTCCTGCTGTCCCTTCCTTTCTCTCTAGAAGCAATGAGAAAATGACCTCAGGCGAGGATAAAAAACATTTGAGAAAAATGTATTGAAATGAAATCCTGTAATTGTCTTCAAATAGCTGTGGAACTAGTCTATAAACTTGTTCTGTAAGGGAGATCTAGGAAACAAATTTTAGTTTAGCAAAACGACTTTCTAATAATCAGAGTTGTCTATGAACAGAATGTGCCTTCTCAAAAAGGAGTCAATTTCCCTTCAGGGGATGAATTCAAGAAGGTTATGTAACCACCTCAGAGGTCTAGGACAAGACATGATTGGCATTGCTTGAAGAGTACACCAAATGACCACAGATATTTTTTCTTAAATCATTTTAGCATCATGCATTGCATTCTACATAGTGCTTTATAGTTTACAAAACACTTTCACATGTTATCATTTAATCAATCCTGCTGAGTTCTTACAGCGTCCACATGTGTCCAATGGTATTATCCTGATTATACAGTTAAAGAAATCAAGACCCAAATTAGTTAGCACAACTTAATCTAGTAATTTAGTAAGTGACAATTGTAACCCAGGTCTTGATTTGGAATCCAGTGCTTTTTCCACAACCTAGGTAATTTAGTGTCTAAGTTTAGCCTTTGATAATAAAAGGACAAAGCAGTCTTAGAATCATAGCATCTTAGAGTAGGGATGATACAAATTGATTTTCTAGTGTGCTTGCTCATACCCCTCAGTTTATTTTATTTCCCTCTGAATTCTTATTTGCCACATGAATGTTAAGCAGTAGCACACAGTAATGGATTAAGAAGATTTTCACTTCCGAACTATCTCATATCAAGTATTATAGTTCTTTCAAATTCTTGTTCATAAGCACATATAATAGTTTAGATTCAGTTTTGTATTCTATATATTTTATCTAGTTGAAGAAACCAACCGAAAGAGGCTAAATGACTTACCCTAGTTTATAAAAGAAGTTAGTAATGGCACTGGTACTACAAGTGTTCTTTTTAAAAGAACTATGGTTATACCTCATTCCCTTGTTGTAGAAGAATATCCTAAACGTTGAGTACATACATACAGGCAGAACTAGATCCTTATTCTCTGGGAACATTCTCTCACTTAATTACAGTCTCTGACTGATAAATACATACACTGTCTTTTAATCAGGATTATTTTGGAGTCTGTTCAGAGCCGGTGATCAAAGACAACGTGGTTGTGGTTTACGAGGTTTTGGAAGAGATGCTTGATAATGGGTTTCCATTAGCTACCGAGTCAAACATCCTCAAAGAACTGATAAAGCCTCCCACCATTCTTCGAACGGTTGTCAACACCATAACAGGTATGTACAAAGGGCAAACCCACCGAAAGCTGCTGCCATCGAGGGTGTGTCTTAGTCTGGTCCGGGCATTGTTTAGAATGCTTACTTTGGGCATCTCAAGTGTCCAGGTGCTTTAATTTTGCTCTTTATAGTCTTGAAGTATGACCTGAAAGAGATTTTAATTATGTAGAAAATACCCTGATTTCAAAGACAGAATGAAGTAAAATGATTGAAAAACAATTTTTTTTCTGATTTCATAAGAAACACATGATTATTGTAGAAACATTGGAAATACAGAAGAGCACAAAGAACATGAAATTAATTCTTAATCCCATCACACTTTTAACATACTTGTGTATATATATTTTATCTTTTCTAGACAGATAGATTACAGATGGATGGATAGAATTTTTTAACTACTCTTGTACATAGATTAAAACTTACCCTTTATCAATATTTTGTGAATACTATTTCATTATGATAACTATCCTTCTACATAATTTTTAGTGACTTTATAATTTTCTGCCATATGGAATAGACCCTAAATTATTTACTCAGTCTCTATTTATGTTTCTGATATTTTGTTCTTTTAAATATCAAGAAATCAGCATTGTTACACTTAAATCTTTGTGCACATCTGGGATGATTTCATTTCATTGCTAGAAATAGAAGGGCTGGGCCAAAGCATGTGCACATTTTATGGACTTGAATACATTATGCCAACTTGCCTTCCAGAAAAGTTACACCAATTTATACTTTCAGTAGCAATTTCTATGCACCCTAGCCAACCTTATTATCATTATCATTATTATTATTAATTTTAAAAACTTTGGATATTTGATAGTTTAGTGATATCTTGTAATTTACACTCATTGTTTATTACTAAGGATGTAAAAGCTGTTCAAGTGTTTATTCACTGTTTTTCCTCTATAGTGAATTACTTTTTTGTGCCCTTTGCCCATTTTTTTATGTTGAAATGTTTTTCTTTTTTACTCTAATTTAAAATAATTCTTTCATTTAAGGATATTAAACTACCATATACAGGGTCTGGCACAAATAATACTCCTTTTTTATTACAAAAACATAACATAACAATATCACACTCTGTAATTCTGTAACATAACAATATCACACTCAAGCACACCATATGACATTTTAGGTGGAATGTTCAAATTGCTGTCCATCTTGTGTGAGACATTCATGTTCCCTACCAACCACACTCAAGCAGGCCTTACTTCTGCTGGACCCTGTATATTGGAAATTACATGTTGGTTGGTGGGAGTTCTTTATATATTTTGAATACTCCGTTACAGGCATTTTCTCACAATCTGTCTTGTCATTGACATTTTACATTGCATTGTTTGTGTAGCCACATTTAAAAATTTTTTATTTAATGAAGCTAATCATTCTTCATCAGGATTTTACATTTGGGATCTTGCTAAGTATATAAATAGGGTCTACAAGGAATTTGACAAACTGATTGAAAAATACATTTCAAAAGGAGTAAATATGCACAGTAGCCAGGATGATTTTGAAAAAGAATTACAAAAGGGTTGGAAGGATTTCCCTGTCAAATAGTATCAAGATATACTAAGTTCATATGCTACATGAGACAAAAATTTATAGAATAGATTTGAGTTATAAAAACCAAGACAGTTTTGAAAATAAACATTAAAAGAAGAACAAGAGAGTGTGTCCTATCAGGTACAAGATATATGGTGAAGTATTGATAATTTTAAAAATATAGTATTGGCCCAGTAATAGGCAAATATGATTGGGATAAAATAGAAAGTCCAGAAACAGACCTTGTATTTATAGAAATTTGGTATAAGTAGATATAGTCATATATCAAATCAGTGGGCCAGGGGCCAGTTGTTAAATATATTGTACTATGGGAATCAGCTTTGATATAGAAAAAAAAATGAAGTCTCCCTACTTATTCTATACATGAAATAAGTTCTAGCTGGATATAAACACAAACTCTGTAACTGTTAGAAGAAAACATAAGAATGTCTTTTTTTTTTTTTTTTTTGCCTCCCCGCACCCCTACTAAGAGAATGTCTTTTTGATCTTGGACAAGGGAAAGTCTTTTTTTTTAAGTGTATTTTTTTTCTAATTCTTTTACAGTTTTATTTTTGGATTAAATTACTTAATCTATTTGGAAATTATCTTGGTAATCAATATAAAGTAAGGCTCTATATTTATTTCTCCAAATTGTCAGTCACTTTTCCTTGAATAATTTATCTTTTCTCCTCTGCTTTCAAATGATATTTTTATCTTGTACTTAAGTCATTGTGGATTCTTGGTCTTTTTTTTTTTTAGGCTTTCCTGCCTTATTATCATATTCATTTAATTATTATAGCGTGATGACATGCTGCAATACATAGCACACTTTTTAAGAAAATATTTGTTGGGTTTTTCAATATTTTGGGCTCATTTTAAACCTTAAAAAGCTTTATTAGCACCTGATCATTTATGAATATTATTAAGTCATTTTCCAGAATCTAACTTAAATCTAAAAAAAGGTATCTGAGAACCATTTTGAAATGCTGAAATGTTTTGGAAACATGATGAATATGTGTGTGTTTAATGTTTTTTCCTTTAGATTAAAAAGATCAAGGTTACAGGAAAAGGAAATTTTGAGTTAGTTATAATATTTCATAATTTGAGTATAGAGCCTTTGAATTAAAAATATTTTTGATGCTTGTGAGGGAAAAACAAGTTGAGGAATTTATTTATAACTCCTAGAGATAGGGGAAGATGTAATTTGCATTCTTTTTCTAAGTTTCAGTATTAGTATGAGAGAGATTATGTTGATGTATACATTTTAATACATCAACATATGCTATATGTATTATGCTATAATACATATAGCATAAATGTACTTAAGAATCTACCTCAAACTAGAATACTGTTTTTACCCATGAAAATTTTATATCAATATGTAGATTACCATCTCTACTGAAAGCCAATACATTATTTAAGCTGCAAGCTATTGTGGAATTTGAGAGACCAAGTTCAAGTTACTTTCAAAACCAAAATATGATATCTGTTTCTCAGGTAACTATTTTTACCTTTATTCTGCTTGAGAAGGCAGACCAGATGGCGACAAGTTTTTAAAGTAGACTAGGATGCCCATATAGAACTTGGGAAAACTCCTGTCTGTTGAAAAATTCTTTAATTGACTGCATGAATAGTGGGAGCATAGAAACATCTAGGGAAGTATTCTATGATTATGAGATAATTGATTATATCCAGTTATCAAATTGGACGTAAATCATAGTAATATTCATTATCTCAGGAAGCACCAATGTGGGTGACCAGCTTCCCACTGGGCAGCTGTCAGTGGTGCCGTGGCGACGGACTGGGGTGAAATACACCAATAATGAGGCCTATTTTGATGTGATTGAAGAGATTGATGCCATCATTGATAAATCAGGTAGGTGCTTTTAACCTGTTCTCTGAACTATGAAAATATAAAAAAGCCCCTTTCATGCAGTGCTTGCTGTTAGCAGAATTATCCCCCAATTCAAAATCATTCATTTTAACTTAGTGCCTACTTTGTGTCAAGCACTGTGCTAGGTACTAGAAATGGGCTCAAATTAATGATGCAGGTGACGTGATCATATATGTAGAAATCCCTAAAGATTCAACAAAAAACTCTTAGAACTAATACCTTGAATAAAGTTGTAGTATAAACAACCAACATACAAGAATCAGGGGCATTTCTATATGCACACAACAAACTATCTTAAAAGGGAATTAAGAAACAGTTTCATTTATGATAGCAACAAAAATAATAAAATATTTAGGAATAAGAAATAAACTTAACCAAAGAGGTGAAAGATTTGTGCATTGAAAATTATAAAACATTGATGAAGAAAATTAAATAAGACACAGATAGATGGAGAGACACCTATATGCATGGATTGGAAGAATTAATATTGTTATAATGTCGATAATACCCAAAGTGTTCTTCAGATTCAGTGCTATCCCCATCAAAATCCCAATGGCATTCTTGGTAGAAATAGGGGAAAAATTCATATGGGACCAAAAAACACCCCAAGTAGCCAAAGCAGCCTTGAGCAGGAAGAATCAAGCTGGGAACTTCACACTTCCTGATTTCAAAATATATTATAAAACTGCATTAATTAAGACGGTATGGATTTGAAATAAAGACAGATATAGAGACACATGAAGCAAAATATAGAGCTCAAAAGTAAAACTATGCATTTATAATCAACTGATCTTCAACAAGAGTGTCACTCATATACAATGGGAAACAGATAGTCTCTTCATTAAATGTTTTGGGGAAACTGAATATCCACATACCAATCAAATTGAACTCTTACCTCACCATATACAAAAGTCAATGCAAAATGGATTTAAGACATGAGCACAGGACATGAAATCATAAAACTACTAGAAGAAAAGATAGGGAGAAAGTTTTTTGATATGTCTGGGCAATGATTTTTTTTTTTAGATATGACACTGAAAACAAAGGCAACACATGCAAAAATAGACAAATGGGATTGCATCAAACTAAAAAGCTTCTGCACAACAAAGAAACAATCCACAGGGCGAAAAGGCAACCTATAAATGGGAGAAAATACACGTAAACCACGCATCTGAAGAGGGATTAATATCTAAAACACAAGGAATTTGTGCAACTCTAGCAAAACAACACCAAAAACAAACAACCTGGTTAAAAAGTCAGCACAGGACATGACTAGACATTTTCCAGAAGAAGACGTAAAAATGGCCAGAGGGTATATGAAAATGTGCTCAATAATTACTAATCATCAGGAAAATGCAAATAAAAGCTATGAAGTATTGCATCGTACCAGTTAGAATGGCCGATATAATAAGACAAAAGATAAGTGTTGGAAGGATGTGGAGGAAAGGGAACCCTTGTACACTGTTGGTGGGAGATAAATTGGCACAACCATCATGGAAAACAGTATAGAGGTTACTCAAAATCTTAAAAATAGAACTACCGTATGATCCAGCAATCCCACTTCTGGTTATACTCACAGGAAGTGAAATAAGTATCTCGAAGAGGTATCTGCACTCCCATGTTCATTGCAGCATTATTCACAGTGGCCAAGATATGGAAACAATTTAAATGTCTGTTGATGGATGGATGGGTAAAGAAAACGTGAGCTAGATCTACACACACAATGGAAGATTGTTCAGTTGTAAAAAAAGGAAGGAAATCTTGCCATTTTCAACAACATGGGTGAACCTGGAGGACATTACACTTAGCTGAGATAAACCAGATACAGAAAGACAAGTACTCCATGGCCTCACTTCCAGGATCAGAGAAAACAGAAGGGTGGTTGGTAGGGGTTAGGAGGAGGGGCAAGTGAGGAGGTGTCGGTGAAAGCATACAGAGTTCCAGTTATGCAAGGCGGTGAGTTCTGGAGATTTAATGTTCAGCAGTGACTATAGTTGCATTGTTAAAGGATTCCCCTCACCCCGTCCAGTTAAATGAACCCATCCTCACTTCACATATGTTTTATATACTTGAAATCTGCAGAGAGGGGAGATTGTTAGTGCTCTCACCACACACACACATACACACACACAAATAACTGAGGTGACGCATATGTTAATTGGCTTGATTTTGGTGATCATTTTATAATGTATATGTATATCAAAACATCAAGTTGTACAGCTTAAATATATACAATTTTTATTAGTTAATTATACCTCAGTAGAGCTGAAAAAGGCAATAAAAACATGACAATGCAGACCAATGCTTGTCTCACACTTACTTTATTTTATTTTATTTTTTCATTTACTTGTTTCCTAAGTACTTTATTTTTCAAATTACATTTTATTGGTTATGCTATTAAAGTTGTCCTAATTTTCTCCCCTTTGCCTCACCTCCACCCAGCACCCCTCACTCCCTCAGGCAGTCCCCCCACCTTTGTTCATGTCCATGGTCATGTATACAAGTTCTTAGGCTATTCCATTTCCTACACTGTACCTTCCATCCTCATGGCTACTCTGTAACTACCTATTTGTACTTCTTAATCCCTTTATTTCTTCACGCATTTCCCCCACAACCCCCTCCCATCTGGCAACCATCAAAGCACTCTCTGTATCCATGATTCTGTCTCTGTTCTTGATTGTTTAGCTTGTTTTTTAGAGTCATTTGTTCATAGATTTGTATTTTTGCCATTTTATTCATAGTTTTGATCTTTTTATTAAATCCCTTTAACATTTCATTTAATAATGCTTTGGTGATGATGAACTCCTTTAGTTTTTGCTTATCTGGAAAGCACTTTATCTGCTCTTTCATTCTAAATGGTAGCTTTGCTGAGTAGAGCAATCTTGGCTGTAGGTCCCTGCTTTTCATAACTTTGAATATTTCTTGCCAGTTCCTTGTTGCCCACACAGTTAACCAATGCCACCTCAGTAAATTTCATAAAATTAAAAAAAAAAATATGAGATAGACAAACTCTCAAAGAGAAAAGAAATCCCAGTAACGAAGTCACTGAATACCTATAATATTCCTATTCTAAGTAATATAGGAAAACAACAATTATTTGCAAATAATGAAGAAAGGCATGTCATTCAGAGGGACAATTGGTCATTATGTGGCTGTCACTCAGCATGGTGGTGGGGATCTCATCTTCCCCATGACAAGCCTTCAGAGATCCTTGTCAGTAAATGTGGTGAGTGGCAGCTGGCTTTTGGTTCAGTGATGGTATTTTCAGCATTTTTTTGACTAATAATTTCTGAGTTCTGCCACTAAATCTTTTTGAAACCCTAATTGTGTTCTGAATTGTGTTCCATACATAAACTTCTGGACCTCTTCATGAAATACCTTTGTTGTACCTGCCACTGTTGTTGATGATGATTATAATGTTATTTTGTTGTTGACAGTGAGGTTATACAAATAAAGGAGAAAAGAGGGGTTACAAAGAGAAGAGAAAGAAATACAGTCTATGACTACAGAAGCTTGCTGAAAGTCTAGTGGGGGAGAGAAAGGTAAAAAGGTGGAGGATAAGAGAGGTATCCCACTCATACAGAACAAAATCTGAAGAGGTGAATTGTTGGGAACTGCTCTGCCTAGTTTCAGAAGCTGTAACCCCCCCATAGCTAAGGCTGAGTGAGAGGCCTTGAAACCCTAAGCCACTAAGGAGACAAAGCTTATCCCCCTGGCAAGAGCACCCCCTCTG
>PVIA01019242.1:0-10983 GCA_004024845.1 Tonatia bakeri | reverse complement strand
CCCTCTCCCACTCACATTCCTCCCCTTCAGTTCATGTCCATGTGTCATAAGTTCTTGGCTTCTACATTTCCCATACTATTCTTACCCTCCCCTTGTCTATTTTCTACCTACTATCTATGCTACTTATTCTCTATACCTTTTCCCCCTCTCTCCCCCTCCCACTTCCCTGTTGCTAACCCTACATGTGATCTCCATTTCTGTGGTTCTGTTTCTGTTCTAGTTGTTTGCTTAGTTTGTTTTCGTTTTAGGTGTGGTTGTTAATAGTTGTGAGTTTTCTGTCATTTTACTATACATGTTTTTTATCTTCATTTTCTCAGGTAAGTCCCTTTAACATTTCACAAAAGAAGCTTGGTGATGATGAACTCCTTTAACTTGCCCTTATCTGAGAAGCACTTTGTCTGCCCTTCCATTCTAAATGAAAGCTTTGCTGGATAGAGCAATCTGAGATTTAGGTCCTTGCCTTTCATGACTTGGAATACTTCTTTCTAGCCCCTTCTTGCCTGCAAGGTCTCTTTTGAGAAATCAGCTGACAGTCTGATGGGAACTCCTTTGTAGGTAACTGTCCCTTTATCTCTTGCTGCTTCTAGAATTCTCTCCTTCATTTTTACCTTGGCTAATGTACTTATGATGTGCCTTGGCGTATTCCTCCTTGGGTCCAACCTCTTTGGGACTCTCTGAGCTTCCTGGACTTCCTGGAAGTCTATTTCCCTTGCCAGTTTGGGGAAGTTCTCCTTTATTATTTGTTCAAATAACTTTTCCACTTGTTGTTTTTCCTCTTCCCCTTCTGGTACCCCTACAATTTGGATGTTGGAACGTTTAAAGATGTCTTGGAGGTTCCTAAGCCTCTCCTCATTTTTTTTGAATTTTTGTTTCTTCATTCTTTTCTGTTTGGTTGTTCCTTTCTTCCTTCTGGTCCACTCTATTGATTTGAGTCCGTTTTCTTCCCATCACTACTGGTTCTCTGTGCGTTTTCCTTCATTTCTCTTACTGTAGCCTGCATTTGTTCAGCTAATTTATGACCAAAGTCAACCAATTCTGTGAGCATCCTGATCACCAGTGCTTTGAACTGTGCATATGATAGGTTGGCTATCTCTCGGTCGCTTAAAACAACTGGCTCTGGGGATTTTAATTCTGCTTGAGTCATCTTTTTTATTTTTTATTTTCCTTTGGTCTGGTTGTGGCTGTTATGTATGGGTGGCAGAACCTTAGGTGTTCACCAGGGTGGGGCACCCCAGTCTCTGGGTTGTGATGTTGTATGTGGGGGCGGGGTCTGAGACGGAACAATGGCGCCTGCTCTGCTCTCCCTAGGACTTCAGTCCCCTTTGCCACTTCCCACAAGCAAATTGGGCCCTTCTGGTGCTGGCTTCCAGGTGGGTGGGCTTGTGTACTTTCTCGGACTCTGTGGGTTTCCCCAAGGAGCCTCCTGTGAGGCTAAGAGGTTCTCCCGGCCTCAACTCCCACAGGTGTTTTCAATCAGTGCTCTTCTACTTTGTTTCCCAGCGCTGGGTCCCTGGGTTGCATGGTCTCTGTTGCTGCCCATTTTCGCTTAGTTTGTCTGTGCGTGAATGTGTGACTGTAGACAGCCAGCTGCCTTGTGCCCCTCACTGGGTCTGCTCATTGCCTCCCGTGCCCAGGGCCTGCCACTGGTCTGTCAGCTGCCCCTGTGCTTCTGGGGTCAGCCAACTGCTGTCTGCACCCTGCACGCCCACATCTGCCAGCCACCGCTTTTTCCTGCCGGGACCCCTCGACCCCTCTCCATAGGCCTTTGACCCCATCCCTCCTTACTGGTCTGGATGTATGGTAGTCAGACTTCCATTCAGTTCATTTCTCTCTGTTCTGGTTGTATTTTGTTTCTCAATTTTTGTTGTCCTTAGTTTTGGTTGCGCAAGGAGGCACGGTGCGACTACCCCTGCCTCCATCTTGGCTGGAAGTCTCCTCATTGTAGTTTTAATTTGCATCTCTCTGATGGCTAGTGATGCTGAGCATCTATTCATGTGTCTCTGGACCCTTTGTATGTCCTCCTTGAAGAAGTGTCTGTTCAAGTCCTTTGCCCATTTTTTAGTTGGCAAACCCACATACTTTAGGTTCACGGGATGACACTTCAATCAACTAAGCCACACCAGCCAGAGCTCACTTAGATTTTCATACCTTAGTGCATGTAAAGTGTTTTTTCATTAGGCTTTTGATTTGTGTTTCCCTAATGTCTAATCATGTTGAGCATGATTTCACATGGTTATTAGACTTGCATACCTTCTTTGGGGAAATATCTATTTAAAGTCTTTTGCTATTTTCATTTAAGTCATTTATCTTTATTGATAAGTTGTAAAAATTCTACATATATTCTGGACACAAATCCCTTATCAGACATATGATTTTTAATTTTTTCATTCTGTTTATTGATTTTTCATACCATTGATAGTATCCATTCATATACAAAAGTTTTTCAAATTGGTAAAGTCTAATTTATCTTTTCTTGTTTATTTGCACTGTGGGTATTATATTTAAACAAGAATTGCTTAATACCTGTAACATTGATACATGTTTTCTTTCTAAACACTTATAGTTTTAGTTATTACATTTAGGTATATGATTTATTTGAAATTATTTTCTAAAATTGCTTGAGGTTTTATTACGGTGTGAGGTACATTCTTATTTTTTTAACTATTTTTATTGTTGTTCAAGCACAGTTGTCTCTACTTCCCCCACCCATCACCCTCCTCTTCCCCTCCCATACCTTCCTTCCACCCTCAATCATACCCACCTTTGGCTTTTCCCATGGGTCCTTTATACTTGTTCCTTGATGATCCTTCCTCTTCTTCTCCTTTTACATTTGGGTATCCAGGTGTCCCATCATTTTTTTAATATGAAACGTGTCTTTTTTTTAAGATTTTATTTATTATTTTCAGAGAAGGAAGGGAGGGAGAAAGGGAGAGAGAGAGAAACATCAATGTATGGTTGCTGGGGGCCATGGCCTGCAACCCAGGCATGTGCCCTGACTGGGAATCGAACCTGCGATATTTTGATTCTCAGCCCACACTCAATCCACTGAGCTATGCCAGCCAGAGCTCCCATAATTTTTTAAAAGATTTTATTTATTTATTTTAGAGGGGAAAGGAAGGAGAGAAACACAGATCAGTTGCTTCTCACAAGCTCCCAACTGGGGAGCTGGTCCACAACCCAGACATATGCCCCGACTGGGAATTAAACCAGTGACCTTTCGGTCCAAAGAATGGTGCTCAACCCTCTGAGCCACACCAGCCATGGCCCATCACCATTTATTGAAAAATTGTTCTTACCATCAATGAATTGTATTGGCATCTTTATGAAAATTAATTCATCATAAGTACAAGGTTTTATTTTTGTATAATTTAACTCTTCCATCACATCTTTATTACTATAGTTTGTACAAAGTTTGAAATTGGGGCATCAACTCTACAACTTTGTTCTTCTTTTGTAAGATTGTTTCTGCTATTCCAGACACTTTAAAGTCCCATATAAATTTTAAGATGAGCTTGTGAATTTCTAGGAAAATTTAACTGAGATATTGATAAGGATTGTGTTGACTCTGTAGATCACTGTGGAGGTACTGCCAGCATAACTATATTAAATCCTCTGGTCCCTGAACATGCAATATTTTTCCATTTCTTTAGTTTCTTTGGTGTCTTTTGACAATGTATTCTAGTTTTCATAGTATGAATCATGCACTTCTTAACACGGTATCATTTTTACCTCTTCCTTCTTAGGAGAATAAAATTAACAACTAAAGCAGATGATCCTATCTCCTGGAAAATGAGGAAAACACTGAGCTGTCATCCTTTGGGCAGAGAGTATACAAAATACTTTTGTGTCTGTTAAAGTAACTGATCCTGGCACCATTATGGGAAAGAGCATGCATGAAGTGTTTAACACTCAACTGCTAGAGGATTGGGGTTTTCTGATACACACAGCATGCTCAGCTCAGTCCCAGAACAGTCAGGGAGCTATGACCCAGTTCTTCAGTTGTCTTGGGATAAGCCCTGCACTTCAACCTGTTTTTCTACAAAAATGTCCCTCAAGCATAACAAGGAAAACCATCCTCAAACACCTTTCTTATAATAGCATAAAAAAGGAAAGTGATGTTCAGTCAAATACCTGTATTTGGTCTCCCTACCTACATGCCTTAACTTCTTCACTTTTCATGTCTAGAGACTTACTGATTTTTCACTCAAAAAGTAGTTTTCTTACTCACCATTTGCTTCACAGAGATCCCAGTTCCTGATTTCACAGAGCTTATATATAAAGAAGAAGTAAAATCAATAGAGTCTCTACATCCTTACATTTTACAAATGGAGCTCTGGAAAAGGTGTATATTCCTACAGCACATCATGTAAGATGTATTTATACATATTATTTCATCCAAAACATGCGATCTAGGCAAGATCTAATTCCAAAGCAATTACACCTGAAAGAAATTTCCTGTGGGTTTCCACAGAACACATTTGTATAATTTGAACATCACAGAAGATGACTGTAAATGGTTATAACATTAAAAACATTCATGAGTCCACAGTGATACCTAAAAATATCAGCCAATAATTGTAAAAGACAAGATAGAAGTAGAAATTTGTGATTTTTCAATACTGAGTAAGTGGCACTAAACACAATGAGAAAAGCTATTGGAGAACAGGCTAGTCCACACTGCCAAAACAACCACCTCACAGATTACTGATTAATTACAAGGGCCAAAGTGCACATTTATAGTAAGGAGATCTGAACTTAATGATCAGCTTCACATTGTAAGTAGTGGGAAACCTGACTTTATATATCTCCTGATAAGGAGATTTATAAATCTCCTTAAGGAGATTTACATCCCATGGGTGGTAAATAAATGAATTATGTGCAAGTCAGTCTACCCTAAGTCTAACCCAGCCTTTAGACTGAGGGTTGGAAAGCTATAACATGCAGGCTAAATCTGGGCATCTGCCTGCTTTTGTAAATAAAGTTTTATTGGAACACATCAAAGTCACTCACTGCTGGGTTGTCTATGATTCCTTTCATACTACACTGTCAGAGCTGAGTAGTTGTGAAAGACACTGCAAGGCCACAAAACCAGAAAAGTATTTACTAACTAGCCCATTACAGAAAAAGCTTGCCAGGATCTGTTCTTTCAGACCTAAGTATCAGTATACATGGAATATAGGAAACAGAATAAGAAGTTGACTGACATCATGAGGAAGCAATCAGGCAAATCAATAATATAGAGCATTCAACAAGCCAGGCAATCTGGACACTTCTAAAGTCAGTATCACTTTAAAAAAATACTATAACTTGAAAAAGTGATTATAGACTATTCTAGAAAACACACTAAAGCAACACAATAGTCAAATTCAATATCAATTATATTGAGATTTTTTTTAATTATATTGAGATTCTGATTTAGAGACACAACCTTAAAAATATTTTGGAGGCAATTGGGAAATCTTCTGCATGTATCAGATATTATAATTATTATTATTAAATGTCTAATCACTATGTTGTAAACCTGAAATTAATAAATATTGTATATCAACTATAATTTTAAAATAAAAGTTTTTGTTGTGATAATAGTTTCATAGGAGAATTTTACAAACATTTAAGGAAGAGCTAACCTGTATCCCTCTCAGACTATTCCAAAAAATCCAAGAAGAGGGACGACTCCCAAATGCTTTTTGTGAAGCCAGTGTTATCCTAATCCCAAAACCAGATAAAGACAGAACAAAGAAAAGAAATTATAGGCCAATATTGCTAATGAACATAGACACTAAAATTCTCAACAAAATTTTGGCAAATCACATACAGCAATCCATTAAAAAGATCATACAGGAGTTCCAACCAAGATGAGGGCATAGGTAGAAACACTTTGCTTCCTTGCACAACCAAGAGAAGGATAACAACTAATTTTGAAACAATAAATAAGCAGAACTTCCAGAATAGCAAACGTCATGGAACTCTGACAACCAAGGAGTTAAAGAAACATTCATCCAGACCAGTAGAAGGGGGCAGAGACAGGCAGCCAGGTGGGTGGAGAGGACCTGCAACAAGTTGGCAGACCTCTCGGGTGAGGATGGGCTGGCTCACCAGAAAACTAAAGGCTAAAAACTTCTAGCAGGCCCTGGCTGGTGTGGCTCGGTGGATGGAGCACCAGCCTATGAACCAAAGGGTCACTGGTTCAATTCCCAGTCAGGGCACATGCCTGAGTTGTGGGCCAGGTCCCCAGCAGGGGGCGCATGAGAGACAACCACACATTGATATTTCTCTCCCTCTCTTCTCCTCTCCCAATAAGTAAATAAATAAAATCTTTTTAAAAAAACCTAGCAGTAAAATACTGTGGGCATGGTGAAAGCAGGAGAAACTCCCAGTCTTATAGGAGAGTTCATTGGAAGTAGGGCTAGAGTGGAGCAAGCAAGTGGCATCATTCCCTCTCTGACTCCTCCCCCACAGACAGTACCACAACACAACAGCCAGGGTTGCCCCGCCCTGGCAAATACCTAATGCTCTGCCCCCTTACAACTTAACAGGTGCACTGAGACAAAGAAATATGACCCAAACAAACAACAACAACAAAAAAAAAAAAACAGATAAAAACTTCAGGAAAGTAGCTAAGTGACAAGGAGATAGACAACCTATCTCATGGAGTTCAAAACACTGGTAATCAGGATGCTAACAGAATTGATTGAGCTCAGTCACAAAATAAAGGAAGAAATGAAGCCTATACGAAGTGAAATAAAGTAAAATATACAGGGAGCCAACAATAATGGGAAGGAAACCAGAACTCAAATTGACAATTTGGAACAAAAGGAAGAAGTAAAATTTGTTTTTAAAAAAGAACAAAATGAAGAGACAAGAATTCAAAAAAATTAGGAGAGGCTTAGGAACCTCTGGGACAACTTCAAGTGCTCTAACATCCGAATCATAGCAGTGTCAGAAGGAGAAGAACAACAGCACGAAATTGAAAACTTCTTTGAACAGATAATGAAAGAACCCCCCCCCCAATCTGGTGAAGGAAATAGACTTACAGTAAGTCCAGGAAGCTCAGAGATTCCCAAAGAAACTGTACCTAAAGAGGAACAGACCAAGCCACATCATAATGAAGTTAACCAAGATTAGAGATAAAGAGAAAGTCTTAAAAGTAGCAAGAAGAAAGGAGACAGTTACCTACAAAGGAGTGCCCATAAGACTATCAGCTGATTTCTCAAAAGAAACCTTACAGGTAAGAAGGGGCTAGAAAGAAATATTTGAACTCATGAAAGGCAAGGACCTACATCAAAGATTACTTTATCCAGCAAAGATAACATTTAGAGTAGATGGGCAGATAAAGCGCTTCCCAGAGAAGGTCAAGTTAAAGGAGTTCATCATCACCAAGCCCTTATTATATGAAATGTCAAAGGGACTTATATAGGAAATAAAAGAAAATCAAAAACTACAAACAGTAAAATGACAACAAACTCATGACTATCAACAACTGAACCTAAAAAACGAAAACTAAACAAACAACTACAACAGGAACAGAGTCACAGAAATGAAGATCTCATGAAAGATTATCAATGTGGGGAGAGGAAAGGTACAGGGCATAAGAAACATAATTGATAGGCATAAAATAGGGGTAGGTTAAGAATAGTATAGGAAATATAGAAACCAAAGAACTTATATGTACACCCCATGGACATGAACTAAGGGGAGGCAAGGGTGGAGGGTGAAGGGCAGAGGGGTATAAAAAGGAGAAAAAAATTGGGATAACTATAATGGCATAATCAATAAAATATAGTAAAACAAAAGATTGTGCACCTTGATCAAGTGGGATTCGTCCCAGGGATGCAAGGGTGATACAATATTCTCAAATCAATAAATGTAATACATCACATGAACAAAATGAAAGACAAAAATCACATGATCATATCAATAGATGCAGAAAATGCATTTATAAAAGCAGCAATATCTTTGCTGATATATCCTCTAGGGCAAGGGATGTAAAAGAAAGAATAAACAAATGGGACTACATCAAATTAAAAGGCTTCTGCATGGCTAAAGAAAACATCAACAAAATGAAAAGGGAACCAACAATATGGGGAAATATATTTGCCAACAATACTTCAGACAAGACTTTGATCTCCAAAACATATAAAGAACTCACATGACTCCACTCCAGGAAGACAATCCCATTAAAAAGTGAGCAAAGGACCTGAACAGACACTTCTGCAAGGAAGACATACAGAGTGTCCAGAGACACATGAAAAGATGCTCAGCGTCACTAGCCATCAGAAAGATGCAAATTAAAACCACAATGAGATACCACTTCACACTGGTCAGAATGGTCATCATAAACAAAGCAACAAACATTGAGGTTGTGGGGGAAAGGGAACCCTAGTACACTATTGGTGGGAATGCAGACTGGTACAGCCACTATGGAAAACAGTATGGAATTTCCTCAGAAAACTAAAAATGAGACTTCCGGCCAAGATAGAGGCATAGATGGACACACTGTGTCTCCTCACACAACCAAAATTAAGGACAACAAAAATTCAGAAACAAAAAAACAACCAGAACAGACAAAAATTGAATGGTACAGAAGTCCCAACAACCATTCATCCAGACTAGTAAGAGGGGCAGAGTCGGTGGCCAGCGGAGGGGGTTTGCAGAAGGAAAAAGTGGTGGCTGGCAGGCCCAAGCACGCAGAGTGCAGGCAGTGGCTAGCAGACCCCAGGGGCAGACCCTGGGCACAGACACAGGGAAGCGATGAGCAGACCCAGTGAGTCGCTCAAGGCAGCTGGCTGTCCGCAGTCACACATTTACGTGCAGATAAGCCAGGTGAAAATGGGCAGCGAGACAGACCGAGCAACCCAGGACCCCAGCACTGGGAAATAAAGCTTAAAAGCACTGACTGAAAACACTGGTGGAAGTTGAGGTGCCAGGAGAGACTCCCAGCCTCACAGGAGAGTTTGTTGTAGAGACCCACATGGTCCTAGAATGTACACAAGCCCACCCACCCGGGAACCAGCCCCAGAAGTGCCCAATTTGCTTGTGAGAAGTGGCAGAGGGGGCTGAAATACAACAGAGAGTGGAGCAAGTGCCATTGTTTCCTCTCTGACTCCGCCCCCACATGTTACAACCCAGCAATTGTGTTGCCCTGCCCTGGTGAACACAAGGCTCTGCCCCTCATACGTAACAGGCGCAACAAGACAAAAAAAATGTATATATAGCTCAAATGGAAGAACAAATCAAAGCCCCAGAGCCAATACTTTTAAGCAACCAAGAGATAGACGACCTATCAGATGCACAGTTTAAAGCACTGGTGATCAGGATGCTCACAGAATTTGTTGATTTTGTTTGCAAATTAGATGAAAAAATGAAGGCTACAACAAGTGAAATAAAGGAAAATGTACAGGGAACCAATAGTGATGGGAAGGAAACTGGGTCTCAAATCAATGGAGTTGACCAGAAGGAAGAAAGGAAGAACCAAACAGAAAAGAATGAAGAAACAAGAATTCAAAAAAATGAGGAGAGGCTTAGGGACCTCCAGGACATCTTTAAACGTTCCAACATCCAAATTGTAGGGGTACCAGAAGGGGAAGAGGAAGAGCAACAAGTGGAAAAGATATTTGAACAAACAATAAAGGAGAACTTCCCCATTCTGGCAAAGGAAATAGACTTCCAGGAAGTCCAGGAACCTCAGAGAGTCCCAAAGAAGTTGGACCCAAGGAGGAACACACCACGGCACATAATAATTACAGTACCCAAGATTAAAATGAAGGACAGAATCCTAGAAGCAGCAAGAGAAAAGGAGGCAGTTACCTACAAAGGAGTTCCCATCAGACTGTCAGCTGATTTCTCAAAAGAGACCTTACAGGCAAGAAGGGGCTGGAAAGAAGTATTCCAAGTCATGAAAGGCAAGGACCTACATCCCAGATTGCTCTATCCAGCAAAGATTTCATTTACAATGGAAAGGCAGATAAAGTGCTTCCCAGAGAAGGTCAAGTTAAGTTAAAGGAGCTCATCATCACCAAGCCCTTATTATATGAAAGGTTAAAGGGACTTATCTAAGAAAAAAGAAGATAAAAAATATGAACAGTAAAAAGACAGCAAACTCACAACTATTAACAACCACACCTAAAACAAAAGCAAACTAAGCAAACAACTAGAACAGGAACACAACCACAGAAATGGAGATCACATGTAGGGTTAGCAACAGGGGAGTGGGAGGGGGAGAGAGGGGGAAAAGTTACAGTGAATAAGTAGCATAGATGGTAGATAGAAAATAGACAGGGGGAGGGCAAGAAGAGTATAGGAAATGTAGAAGCTAGAGAACTTATTACACATCAACATGAACTGAAGAGGGGGAATGTGGGTGGGAAGGGGTGTGCAGGTGAGAGGAGAGTCAAGGGGGTGTAATGGGACAACTGTAATAGCATAATCAATAAAATATATTTTTTAAAAAAAAGAAAGAAAGCTAAAAATTAAACTGCCTTTTGACCCATCAATTCCACTGCTGGTATTATATCCTAGGAACCTTGAAACACCAATCCAAAAGAACCTATGCACCCTAGTGTTCATAGCAGCACAATTCACAATAGCCAAATGCTGGAAGCAACATAAGTGCCCATCAGTAAATGAATGGATCAAAAAACTATGGTCCATTTACACAATGGAATTCTATGCAGCAGAAAGAAAGAAGGAGCTCCCACCCTTTGCAACAGCATGGATGGAACTGGAGAACATTATGGTAAGTGAAATAAGCCAGGTGATGAAAGACAAACACTATATGACCTCACCTTTAAGTGGAACCTAATCAACAGAACAAACAAGCAAGCAAAATATAACCAAAGACACTGAAATTAATAACATATGGACAGTAACCAGAGGGGAGGTGGGAAGTGATAATGGGGGGTAAGAGAGTAAAGGGTTTGCAGGAACAATTATAAAGGACACATGGACAATAACAAGGGGGTGAAACAGGGAGGAGGTGAGGAA
>PVIA01019241.1:0-10980 GCA_004024845.1 Tonatia bakeri | reverse complement strand
CTTGTCTCTTGCTGCTTCTAGGATTCTCTCCTTCATTTTTACCTTGGCTAATGTAATTATGATGTGCCTTGGCGTGTTCCTCCTTGGGTCCAACCTCTTTGGGACTCTCTGAGCTTCCTGGACTTCCTGGAAGTCTATTTCCCTTGCCAGATTGGGGAAGTTCTCCTTTATTATCTGTTTAAATAAGTTCTCAATTTGTCGCTCTTCCTCTTCCCCTTCTGGTACCCCTATAATTCGTATGTTGGAACGTTTAAAAGTGTCCTGGAGGTCCCTAAGCTTCTCCTCATTTTTTTGAATTCTTATTTCTCCATTCTTTTCTGTTTGGTTGTTTCTTTCTTCCTTCTGGTTCACTCTGTTGTTTTGAGTCCCAGTTTCCTTCCCATCACTCTTGATTCCCTGTGCATTTTCCTTCATTTCTCTTATTGTAGCCTGCATTTGTTCATCTAATTTGCGACCAAAATCAACCAATTCTGTGAGCATCCTGATCACCAGTGCTTTGAACTGTGCATCTGTGGTTGGCTATCTCTCGGTCACTTAAAAAAATTGGCTCTGGGGCTTTCAGTTCTGTTTGAGCCATCTTTTTTATTTTTTATTTTCCTTTGGTCTGGTTGCAGGTGTTACGTAAGGGCGGCAGAGCCTTAGGTGTTCACCAGGGTGGGGCACCCCAGTCGCTGGGTTGTGACGTTGTATGTGTGGGCGGGGTCCGAGAGGGAACAATGGCGCCTGCTCCACTCTCTCTAGGACTTCAGTTCCCTTTGCCGCTTCCCACAAGCAAATTGGGCCCTTCTGGTGCTGGCTCCCGGGTGGGTGGACTTGTGCACTTTCTCAGACTCTGTGGGTTTCCCCAAGGAGCCTCCTGTGAGGCTGAGAGAATCTCCTGGCCTCAACCCCATGGGTGTTTTCAGTGGGTGCTCTTAGGCTCTGTTTCCCGGCGCTGGGACCCTGGGTGGTGCGGTCTGTGTCGCTGCCCGTTTCCGTTTAGTTTGCGCGTGAACGTGTAGCTGCGGCCGCCAGCTGCCTTGCGCCCCTCACTGGGTCAGCTCGTTGCCTCCCGCGCCCAGGGTCCGCCACCGGTCCGTCTGCTGCCCCTGCGCTTCTGGGGTCTGCCGACTGCCATCTGCACCCTGCGTGCCCGCGTCTGCCAGCCACCGCTCTTTCCTGCCGGGACCCCTTGACCCCTCTCCGCAGGCCTCCGAGTCCACCCCTCCTTACTGGTCTGGATGTACAGTGGTCAGACTTCCATTCGGTTCATTTCTCTCTGTTCTGGTTGTTTCTTGTTTCTCAATTTTTGTTGTCCTCAGTTTTGGTTGTGCGAGGAGGCACAGTGCGACTGCCTATGCCCCCATCTTGGCCGGAAGCCTGGACTACACCTTCTCTAAGCTCTTTTTCTTTAACTTATTTTGTGAATGAGGTGGAATTCACACAACATAAAACCAAGCATTTCAAGTGACCGGTTCAGGGCGTGGTTCTCATTTGCGATGCTGCGTGGCCACCACCCCTGTCTAATGCGGGCCTCACCCCAAGGAAGCCTGCACCCATGAGGCACTCTTCTCATCCCCTCTCCCCAGAGCCTCAGTTCACAAAAGGGGAGACCAAGGCTGGGAGGGGGCTCGCCGGTGGGGCAGAGTGCCGGTTCTGTCCTGGGTCTGGGTCTGGGTCTGCATCCAGGGGAGGTGGCAGAGCCTGGGGCCCCGGGGGCAGCAGAGGGAGCAGGAGAGATCCATGGTTATTCCTCTGGTCCTGGGGTGCCTGGAGCCCCAGAACCCTGCCCAGAGCTGAAGGCCTCCCACCAGGGGGCAGCAGAGAGCTTTCCAGAACCCACACCCGGGGGAAGGAGCTGGTCCCAGCAGTTGCTGACGAAGCTTCTAAGCCTGACCCCAGTCCGCCCTCTCTGCGGCCGGGCTGAAAGTGGGGAGGAGGCCGCACTGCAGTGGACAACAGGAAGGCCCCAGGAAATGCCTATCACAGTGACCCAGGGACACAGATCCCTGAGGCCTGTGACCGGCCGGCCAGCACCCCAGGCCTGGGCCTGCAGCCGCTCCGAGTGGGGCGGGACCCGCAGACTACCTGTCTCTGACAGCATGGCCTCGGCATCCATGCCCTCCCCGTCCGGCCACGAGCTTTCATTCCCTGACCCACAGGGAGCGCTGGCCTCCTGGGACCCCGGTGCTCCCCTGGAGGTCCAGAGAGGAAGCTGGGTCATGCACGCCCTGGGGTCAGGTTCGAGCCCCGCACTTGCAGGCTGTGGGATCCGTGGGGATGAAGTTTGTTTGTCCAAGTGCCAGCTAGTGACGGCTGACACGAGGCGGGCAGACCCTGCACCAGGTTGAAGTGAGGATCTCGGCACCTGGCTCGGCTCAGCTCAGCTCAGTGCAGATCCAGGCCAATCTCAGCCTGTTTCCTATGATGATACTTATTTACGTGGGAAGGGTGCTGGCAGCCATGGCTACAGAGCACGGCGGGACCCAGGGCTGCTGTCCTCTGGCCTCATCGCTTAACCACTTGGACCCTCGGTCTCTTCTTTGGTGACCTGCCTGTCACCAAAGGCAAACCGCACCTCCAGGCTCCGAGGATGAAGACAGCCCGTGTGCCGGGCCCAGGGAGGGTGTGTGGCACCGGGCAGCCAGACTCTCGTCTGTGGCCAAGGTGACGGGAGGGCTGGTAGAGGCCGGGGATCGGTAGGCTGGGCCCGGGCTCAGGGTCCAGTCCTGCTTTGCTCCTCCTGAGGCCAGGGCCCCGGGCGGCAGCCCCAGAGCCCCCTTTCCAGCAGAGAGGCCATGAGGGGGGCACTCAGCCCCGTGCACCGATGAGCACCGAGTCCAGAGCCCCACTGAGCGGGTGTTAGGAGATGTCCGTGTTTCAACTCAGTCACCTTCCCATGCCAGCTCACTGTGCTCCTACTGTGCGCAAACTCACCAACGACTGCGGACCAGGGCATGGGGGGCCCTGTGGAGAACTCCCGGGGAATCCCCTGGGGCTGGAAGTGAAATCACACTTGTTGCCGGGGGTCCAGGAAACTACCACCCACCTCTCCCAGCAGCAGGGAAGCACCCTGCCTGGGGTCCCCCAGCCGCTGCTCCGGACTGTGGGGTGCTGGAGCTCCGTGCAGCCTGGCTGTCTCCACCCTCCATCTCTCCTCCAGCTTCATCCGCGGGGCCGGTGCGACACAACCCTAGGTGGCCTCAGGTTCGGATAAGGAGATTGTAGCTCAGAGAGGGAGCGTGACTATCGCCAAGAGACACAGTATCACTGGCCGTCATTACCACCATGGGGGTGTGAGCAGGTGGGCATTCCTCTCTGTGAAGTTCAGCTCTCCCCCTGGCCCCTCTCTGGTGGGTTTCCCAGAAGATGGGAGGTGGGAAAGCCTCAGGCAAAAGTGAGCTCCCCACCAGTGGGGGGATTCAAGCAGCCACAGGGTGTGTCCCACGTGGACAGAGAGGTGCATCTAGGTGACCCTGCGAGAGAGCAGGTTGGGGAGTCAGGGGCCCCGGGGCTCCAGTCAGCACCGTCTGGGACCCCAGTGGCATCTGGGGGCAGTGCAGTAGTGATGCCTGTGGTCCCTGGCCTGGGCAGGCTGTGCAGGCCGGACCTGTCCACCGGCAGCGTGGGGTGGGGGGTCCCAGCAAGTCCAGGCTTTGCCTCTCTCTGGCGGTGTGGCCTGGGGCCCCCCAGAAAACACCCTTCCTGTGGCAGGGGCCTGCCCTCCAGGCACCTCGGTGTCCCCGTCTATAAGAGGGGGTAGCGGTCCCTGCCAGGCTGGTAAGAAGAGGAGCGCCCGGCCTTTGCCCCCAGGGCTGTTAGATTCACGGGCCATTGCAAAGGCAGGAATGAGAATGCTGGCGTGTTTTTCCCCAGATGGAAAGCAGGACGCTACCTCTGCTCTTTATAACCCTCCCTGGAGCGTGGGCGGGACAGACTCTCGGGCTCCCGCAGGTGGTGGGGAGGGAGAGGGTTTGCAGAAGTGATTAGGGTCTCGCACCAGTTGCCTGTTACCTAAACGAGATACCACCAGGTGGGCCGGGCCTGGTCAGGTGAGCCCTTCAGGAGTGGCCAGGCTTCCTGGCCGCAGACCTTCTCCCATGGCCTTCAGGAGGCCCACGGCCACGGGGCAAACTTCCTAGGGAGTTGCCTCGAGTGGTGTGGCCGGCCTGCGGCTCCCAACAGCCTGAGGGCCTCAGTCCGGCCACAGCAGGACTAACATCTGCCAGCCACCAGGAGGCCTGACCCTCAGGGGACATCACAGCCCAGACGGCCCCTTGGTCACCGCAGCCTGCCAGGACTCTGAGCAGAGAGTGGGGCCCAGCCTCCCGACCCACAGCAGCTGAGATAGTAAATGGGTGTTGTTTCTAGCTGTTATGTCTGGGACCCTTTGTTACAAAGCACAGGTAGCAAACACCTAGGCTTCGCCCAGGTGTCCCTGCAGCCTGGACCCCACCTGGAAGGACCGACAGTCCGCAGCACACCTGGAGGCTCCCCCAGATAGGCCTCCGTCCTGCCCGCCTGCCCGCCCCCAGGGCTTCACCTGCCTCGAGGTGGAACTTGCTCGCCGGGAGCCGAGGGTGCAGGGCCCGGGCTCAGGCCACAGGCTCCTGGCCACCCTCCAGCTCGGCTGTGGGGCCTCCACTCAGCCAGGGGTCCTTGTCCCCAGCAGGCCAGGGCTCCGGGCCTGAGGAGCTCTGGGCTCGCCCCCAGGGGCCACCATTGTGGGCTACAAACCTAGCCCTTGTCCGCCCACCGCTGAGCTCCCGAGGCCAGCCGTCACCGCCCAGCCAGAACCAGAAACGATTTCACAACCCCGGCCTCTGGGCTGGGTCCGCAGGCGCCCCGGGAAGAGGGAATGCAGGGCCTGGGGTGTCTCCGGGAAACAGGGGTGTCCCTCCCAGAACAAACAGCGTGGGCTCGTCTGCAGGCTGAGGGAACCTCTCTGGGGACTTATCGGTTTGGGGGGGCTGTGAGGCTGGGGGAGGGCAGAGCTGGGTTCCCAAAGAAGTTGAGGGAGGGAGGACTGCTGTCTCAGGCCCAGGGTGGAGCCCTGCCCTGCCGGGAGTGGGGGCAGCCCAGGGGGCAGTTTCCTCTCAGGACGGGGATTCTGCTCACCTTCCACCCCACCAGCCCCCTCCCACCCTGTGCTGGCACTGCCCGAGGTTTCCAGGGGCCACAGGCTAGCAGGGATGACCCGAGGAGTGGGGTCATGACCCCACACACTGCGGGTGTCCCCGCCCAGCTGAAGCGGACACGCCTGTTCCCGACAGGGGCGGCCCCGGGGCTGAGTGTGAAGTTGGTCTTGCCCTGACCTGGTCCAAACCACACCACACTTGCTCTCCAGGGCACACCCTGGGGGCTGGGGAAGCTGGGGGGCAAGGAAAGGGACCTTCCCCTCCCCTCCCCTCCCCTCCTCACCTCTGCCTGGCCAGTGGGGGATGGCCCTTCACGCCTCGCCCCAGTCTCCAGCCAGCACCTGGGGCAGATCGAGAGACCCCCCCAGCCCTGTGTGGGGGCCGGACACACATGGGACCGGCCCTCCACGGCCTTTCGTCCCCACCTGCACGGGACGGACACTTGGCAGCGGGCACAGCACGCCTGCGCCCGGCAGGGCCGCCCACCACACCGCACAGCCGGACGGCAGGAGCGTCTGCTCCTGGGCTCCAGGCCAAGGCCAGCGGCTTCCACGCTTCCAGTCGACGTCACCTGGAGTCAGGTCCCAGAAAACGCAGCAAACCAAGAAAAAAAAAAACAAACCAGACTCGAAGGAGTGTCGGGGACACGTGGACGTCACTCACAGGGGAATGACTGCTTACACGGAAAACCCCGCAGAGGCGCAGGCTCGCGGGACACGGGCTGGCCGAGCTCCCGGGAGGGGCGCTCACGTCGGCCCGTCGGCGAGCAGCGGGGAGGGGGGCTCTGAGGCTCGCACAACTCAGAATATCTCAAAAAATGTGAGATTTCCCGAAATAAATCTAACCAGATATTTACTGTGCTCGTGGGTGCAAGAACTCATTGTGGTAAGTGAAGATGTCAGTCCTCTTCAGGCTGACGGACGGCTTCCGGGAAACTCCAGAAACAACATCCCACGGGGTTTATGTCAAACTTCACAAACAGATTCTAGAATTTACGTGGCCGGGCGAGCGGTCAGGAGCAGCTGCTCTGGAGGCAAGCGGAGCGGAGTCAACACTCCATACCCCTCCGCTGCCCGGGCGGTGGGCTGGGCCCACGAGGCACCAGCCTCGCACCAGCACGCTGCTGACAGCCCTCACTCCCGACAGCTCCTCTGTCTGCGTGGGGCCGCCGTTCCAGCTCCTGCTCCAACTGGAAACGGCCGTGACCAGGACACCGGGTGCAGCAAGGTGGTGGCGCCGGTCAGCGCCAGGAGCAGACACCACAGGACAGGACTGTCGGGGACCAGCCTGCAGGCCCACAGTCCCCGCCCCGGGCTTTGTTCTGCTTCCCTCCCCCGCCACCGCCACCTCCTTTGAAAAGCCCCCACCTGCCCCAAGAGGGGAAGGTGGGCTTTGCTACGGCCACCTTCCGGGTGGCCAGCACCTGAATAAGCCACTTTCCTTTACATCAGCACCTGTGTCTCCAGGAGTGGCTTTTCCAAGTGTGTGTGTGGGGAGGGGGGCAGCTGGGCCTGCACTGGGTTAGAAGAGGAAGAATTATGAGGGGGGGGGCCTTTGCTGTGCCAGACCCGATGGTTTACTGCAAAATTATTTCACGGACACTGGAGAGAGCTGGGACGGGGACCAACAGCTCTGCCTCGGAAAGGGCAGGCAGCCGCAGACTGAATTAGCCAAGGTGCGGACCCTGATGTGGTGCGAGGACCCTTTAGCTCCCCAAGTGGGGAGGGCACTCGGCAGCGGCCCCATAGGAAATGGGGTCCCTGCCTCTCGACCTCCTCGAAGTGCTGTTGCTCTCAGATGAAAAAACACAGTGTGGAAAGCGGACACAATGTGAATTTCTAACACACAAAGACATGAGAGTATTTCCTGAGCCGGGGTGGGGAGGGAAGTCCCCAGTGACCAGACACCGCAGAGGGAAGGACCAAGGGACTTGGCACGTGAGGACCGCAAATCCGGCTGCGTGAGGGACGCAGAGACGGAGCGAGACCGGGCGCCAGCCGGGAGAAGGGGCCCCACACTCGTACCCAGAGCAGCGGCCACCTCGTGTGTGAGGACGGCCTCGGGGCCCCGGGGCCCGGTGGCTGAGCAGGTGTACCCTGGGGGGCCAGGAGAGGGCATGGAGCCCACGTGGAGGGAGATTTGAAGAATTTCTGCACCGAGCAGGACGCTCTCCTCTCTTCTCAGATAGCCCTAAGCTCCCTTTTCCTGAGCCCTCTTGGAGCCTGGATGTTGTCCACTGGGGGCTGGTACCCTCGCTGGTGCCTCCTCGTCACCTGAGTGTGTGTTGACACTTTGCTTATCTTGTTAACGATTTATTTATGTGACCGTGGCCTGAGGCCCTCGGGCTGCAGCTGGGGAACAGAACTGCCTTTCGGAGTCAGAAAACCAGTGGCAAGTGCCACTCGCCTGTGGCCGGGCTGAGAGTCCAGCTGGACTCCAGAGGCTGGGGGACCCTGAGGGCAGCCGGAGGGTCCAGCAGGGGTGGGACCCCCCTGCCCCCGCATTCTCACTGTCTGTCCCCGTGGGCCTGGGGCCGGGGGCCGTCGCCTGCTTGAAATGCCTGGAGTGGCTTCTGTTTTCCTGGCAGGATTTTTTTCCCCTTTTCATTTTGAAACAATCACTAGAGAAGTCGCAGAGGTCGCACAGGGAGGCCCAGTGTGCGTGGCACTCACCTTCCCCCCACGTGGCCCCCGGGACCTGCCTCGGGCTCGGCGTGTGCGTGGCCCTGTGCCGTGCCATTTCATCCCGTGTGCAGGTCCGCGCCACCCCCACTGCCATCAGTGTGCAAACCGCTCCCCGGCCCCAGCCCTCCCGGTCACAGCCGCCCCTCGGCCCCTCCCCCCGCGCCCAGCCGGTTCTCCCGTCGGCTTCGCTCCGTCCGCCGCAGCCGCAGCCATGGAATTGCACCGCCACTTACGGTGAACTCTTTAAAATCAGCATAACGCCTTTGACACCTCGCAGGTGGCTGCATGTGACAGCAGCCTCTTCCTTTTGGGTGACGGCGTTGCCCGCAGTCTGGGTGCCACAGCTGGCCTGGCCGTCCCTTTAGGACGCCCGGCTCTGGGCTGGCAGGAAGCAGCCGCGAGCATCTGCACGGGTGTCTCTGAGGACAGGGTCTCCGGTGTCGTGGGGTGGGTGCCCAGGGGTGTCACACTCGTGTGCGGAGGTTGTTCGGGGACGTGGGGCTGCTGGATCGTCCCTCACACCGGCTGCCCCCTTTCACACGTCCGGCCGGGTGATGCCCAAGACTGACCTCGGGTGACAGATCAGGTGTGATTTCTGTGCCTCGTGTGTGTATTTCTATGTCTTCCAAAGTTTACGAGGCAAACGTGTATTTGTAATGTATAGTTCATGATCAGAAAAAAGTAAATTCTGCAAAAATTGATAAAATGAGAAAATCCTCATGAAATCATGTTTTTAACATGAAGACACTGCAAGGTCTGTCAGTCCGATCTTAAGTACGAAAAACACATGCACACCCACTCTCACACCCACACACACATTCTCTCATGCCCACGCACCCTCACACTCACACCCCCCACTCACACATCCCCCACTCATGCCCGTGCACACCCACTCACACACAAGTACACACACTGTCACACTCACACTCAGTCCCTCCCCCACCCCCGCCGCCCCTGGCCCCAGACCGGGCGGGGGGGGGGGGGAGATAGGGGCAGCACTGGCGTCAGCGAGGGCCGACGCGGGCGGTGGGGACTGGGGCCAGTGTCCGCCTCCCGTGCTGCCGAGACACATCACTGCGAATGCAGTGACTAGAGCAACAGAAATTCCTCCTCTCAGCATCTTGGAGGCCAGAAGTCTGAGCTCAAGGTGTCCGCTCGGCCACTCCCTCTGGAGGCCCCAGGGAGGGTCCTTCCCGCCTCTCCCAGCTCCTGGTGACCCCAGACATTGCTGGGCGTGGCCGCATCATGCCCAGGCTCCGCCTCTGTCTTCCGGAGGCCTCCTCCTCTTCCTCCTCCTCCTCCTCCCTGCGCCTCACGAGGACACTCATTGTTGCATCAAGGGCCTCCCCACTAGTCCAGGGTGAGGTGCTGTCGAGGTTCTGGGGTGAGGCCGAGCTCACAGGATTCTGCGGGTTGGGACGTGGGCATACCTTGTTCAGGGCCCCCATTTAACCCACGTGGGGGTGACCTGTAACCCAGTTCTCCCTCATGCTCTGCGACTTTTTAAATCATCTGCAATGATACTTTATATTAGACCCAATCAATAATGATAATCATCCTATTCATGAACAAGCTTTATAAAAATTAGTTATTTTTCCCACTTGAGACAGAAACAGACAGGGAGAGCTCCTTGACAAGGAGGGGGACAGCCGGACCCTCCTGGGTGCGTGGAAGTCCCCGTCCCACCCGCACCCCGAGCAGGGCTGCACACTGCCTGAGCAAGTGCTTGCATCAGCACTTCAAGGTGACATCGTCACACAGGCCCCGCCAGGCACGCTGGGGTCCCTGTGGCTCTGCCAGGACGGGGACGGGACAGGTGATGCGGGACCTTGGGCAGCAGCAGGCAGAGCCGTGGCTGCTGGTCCCTGAGCCCTGTCCAGGCCGCACTGGGCAGGCTGCCTGCTGCCACTTGGGCCCCTCGGGGCGAGCTCCACATTGTCACCCCCCCCTCCACAGGCGAGGAAATGGCACCCTGCACAGCTGGGTCTCTTCCCCAGGACGCACAGCTGAGAGTGGCAGAGCTGTGACCTGGACGGGGCACATGGCTTGGGGACAGTTTCAGCGCAGACTCTGGCTGAATGTAGACTGGAGATCGCATTCCTTTGGCTGTCCCAGGGAATGCAGTGGTGCTCAATAAATGCTCCTGGACCCCGTCTCCTCGCATGCAGGGCTCGTGTCTAATGCGTTGCTGTGTCACCAGTGTCCTCCTCAGGGCTGGAGCCTGAGGGGGCCAGCGGGAGCGTGCCCGCGGGGCAGAGTGGGGTGGCCATGGGGCTGAGCCCCAGCCCGGTCCCAGGTGCTGCTGGCTGGGTCTGCCCCCTGGGCCTGCCTCCTGCCGCCCTGGCCCCAGTGCCCCAGCTGCCCCTAGAGGCTGCCCTGTCGGTCGCCACCACACTCTGCTCCTCGGGCGGTAGACGGAAAAGCCGGTTGTCTCCCCCGGGACCCGGCCTTTGGGAACTGGAAGGCAGCACCGACCCTCAGGTTCCCAGGCCCCTGCCTGGCCCCCGCCGGAGACCACAGGACCGCCGTCCACTCCTCTTCCTTCCAGAAAGAATCCCAGGACCGCAGGTCTGGGAAGAGCTTTCATCCTGGCCTGGGAACGGGCCTTGGGGACCAGGACATCCGCTGGGCGAGACGGCGATGGGAGCTGGACACAGACACACAACCCCTGCCGGCTGCAGAGCAACCGCCCACGGGAGCAGGCCCCCACCACACACAGTGCACACGTGTGTGTGGGCCTCACTGCACACGATGGACACGTCTGTGTGGGTGCCCCTTTCCACAGAGAGCACACACATGTGTGCGCACACTGTACAAGTGCCGGGCGCCGGCCACACACAGTGCACGTGTGTGTGCATGCAGGCACCACACTTAACGCACACATGTGCGTGCACACGATTCTAAAATAACTGTTAAAAGTTATGCCCTCAAAGCCTGTTCAGAAACAGAAAGGCGATCGACTCAAGAAAACTCCAGCCAGCATCCCACTGCCTGGGCCACCTCGGAGGGTCCCCCAGCTTCAACAGGAGGGACAGGCCTGCACCGCTGCCACCCTCTACCCCAGCGCGCCACATGGCCCTGAGGGCTGTCCCCTCCTCCTTCACTGGGGGAGGCACAGTGACTCCTTTTGCCTGTAGGTGACATCATGCCGCCACAGCCCACGCACTCAGCTGCCTCCG
>PVIA01019240.1:0-10993 GCA_004024845.1 Tonatia bakeri | reverse complement strand
TACAGCGCTTGCGTGGGAGCTCGGAGGAGATTGGTTCCAGGACATGGGGTGACACTTGCCCAGACCCATGATGGTGACCAGAAAGGCTGGAAAGGACAGCAGATTGAGGGCAAGTGTGGCCGAGTGTAGGAGGAGTTGGAAATAGGGCTGCAGAGGAAGATTGGCGCGGGGATTTAAACCCAGACACGGCAGCCATAGAGGAGAGAACCACGCGGATTTGGCTGAGTGGGGACTCCTGTGGTCCTGGAGGAGAGAGGACCACGTGGCTGGAGTGGTGAAGAAAGGACCACATGGCTGGAGCAGTGGAGAGAGGACCACGCACCTTTGCCAGAGTGGGTTCCCCCACAGCAGTAGTAGGGGGAACCATCACCCGGTTTTAGCAGAGATTCCGGCGACACAGCTGATGGTGCTGAGAACCGAGAGAGGCCTACCAACCGAGCACGGATTACTGGGAATAACCAGACACTGCCTGAGACTGGACTTCTATTTCCTTTCCTGAGATACGGTACCCCATACTGGACAAGGGGGAAGGAAGGACTGAGTGTGTTTGTGGGAGTTTTAAGGGACTTTAAGATTTTGATAAAGACATTAGGTCACTACTTTAGGTTTGTATAGCACTAAATAAACGTTTCCTTTCCTTTTCACAAATCTCTGGCATTGAGAGATATCTTTCCTTTAAGGCGGCGGACAAGACGGACCTGAATCTCTTTCCGTAAGAGTATTATCGTTCCAGGCCCCTTTGGGTGTTTGGTTTCTGTAACAGTAGAACTCTGACTTTATCAGCTCTTCCTGCCCTGGCACCCACCCTCACCCAAATCCAGTCCGTGACCTTGAGAAGCAACATACATTTTACCAACATCTGGTTGTCACTTTCCACCTGCCTCCAAACCGATGCTCCCTCTGAGACCCTCCTCACCACTCCTTTCATTCTCAGAGGCAGTTAGCTGTGGCCTGTCCCTCCAGTCCTATAACCTATGCCCATCACATAATGCTGTCCTCAGGACCACCCAAGACCAGCAGCCAGCGAGACTTCATTGCCAAGATCCATCCCCTTAGATGGTGTGGCAGACATCATCATTGCTATGTCTATAGTCCCTTGGCACTCACTGTTCCCATACTGACACTTCTTCTGATTCTTCATGAATACACCTGTGACATTTTGTCCAAAGACCTTGCTCAGCCTGTGTGTGGGCAGGAGAGAAATACCATGGAGTCAACTTTGTTGGGTGATGGACAGAAGTGGGTGGACAAATTCCTCAGCTTTTTCACTCCTTGGAATGGGCATCCCTGAGGCATGTTCTATGCTGTCCTCGTGAGGATCCCAGCACACTGAGCCCCAGCTGGCCATAGCAGTCATCCTCTCTACTACACCGGTACTGACTTCTTTCCCTACCTGTCTTTCTGAATCCATTCAGTTATCATCACTGCTGGGATCACTTCCCAAATAAGCTATATGCACCCTGATCTCTGTCTCAGGGTCTATTTCTAGAGGAACTGAACTTCAAACACATGTGTAAGTATGTACTAATGTACAGATGATGTAAAGAGCAAGTAAATATTTTCCTTGTTATAAATAATTGTTTTTCCCTTTCTCAGTGCGGTGCCAAGCAGACAGTTAGCATTCAATAAATGGCAACCCTAATAATAATGATGATGATAAGTCTTATGAGGGCAACTTCTGTATACTTTAGTTGGAGTGCACTTGGCATTGTCCCCAGGAATCTCCTTGGTAGATTTTCCTTATTTGTTCCTTGAACATCTGGACTCATGGACACCTGTTTTCCTTGCAACCCCTGGTTTGGCCTCAATAGTAATAATAATCCATACTGTCTAAAGAGTATTTTAAGAGTTCATAAAATGAGTTAATATTCATTCACTCACCATTCATTTATTGCACTATTATTTTTCCAATGCCTATTATACTCCAGGCATTGCCCAAGGTGCTAGGAAAACAACGGGGACCAGGACTGGCAAAGCCTGTGCCTTCAAGGGACTTACATTCCAGAGGGGCAGAGGCACACAACTTAATATGGAATTAATTTAATTAACTAATGTTCTAAATAAAAATTTAAAAATACATATTTTGCAAAAAAAATAATTAAACAAGAGCTTACTTAGCCTGTGATAAGTGCTGCATAGAAAATAGAATAGGACTGTGTGATAGGGAGAGATGCGTAATCAGGGTCTGAGGTTGCAAAGAGAACAGGTACCCAGAAGGTCGGGTGTTTAGCTAGAGTATGGAGATGATAGATTTCATCTTGGAATCTTGCAATAGCCTTGCCAGGTCCCTGTTCTTTATCCTCTCACCTCCCCAACTCCCACTTTTTTTCCAATGAGGAAACTATAGCTCAGAAAATCAGAACTTGCTCCATGCCACAGAGAAACTGGGACTTGAAGCCAGTTGTTCAGAGTTTACCCATATGCACTGAGAAGCCAAACACCTGGTGAGGGTGTCAGGAATCCAGATGATTGCGCCACTCACCCTGACCCCTAACTCTTGGGTTGGGATATGATCAGCTTTAAGCCAAGTGATACTGATGACTCCCCTGCACTCCTGCTTAATGTGACCAGCCAATACACCCAGTAAGAGGAAGGCAATCCTCACCAGTTCTTCCCCAACAGAGCCAGCTGGGTGCCTAGAGTAACACATGGTGCCTGGTCTACCATGGCAGCCAAAGATGCCAACTGTCATCTGGCAGCCTTTGGCTAACGCAGCAATGCAGGAAAGTGCCATTACTAACTCCATCACACCCCTGCTGCATGTGGCAGCCACAGAACCACAGCATGAATGCTGAGGGCGGGCTTTCACCGCCAGACACAGTGCCAGTCGTGGGCAGGGGGGCTGGGTAGGCTGGTTTCTGCATGCAGCCTAGCATGCACGCCTTCTCAATCTTTAGGTTCTGAGTTCAGGATTCCATAGATACAACTTTCCTGAGTTGACCACCACTCAAAACTAACCAGTGGTGCCCACTGCCTAAAATTTTCCTTTATGGGGAAAGAGAAGCACAGACCAGACAATAACTTGTATATGGTCATTGCAATTATGAGCTCTGGCTAGAACCTAGTGACCCTTGTAGGTCTTGGTCTTCAGTCACGTGTGGAGTATCTGACATCTGCAAGGTACTTCACTAGATCCCAATAAGCTCACTTCTGCTGAAGAAGAGAGAAACAGGAACAGTTATGAGCATTGTATTGGAGGTGATGTGATACAAATAGGTGTGGGTGACCTCCAGGGAGACTCCAAGGAGACCCCAAAGAAGGGAATCAATACTTCTTCACTGGTGAAGAGGGCGGGGTATATGGGGTCTCAGGGTTAATGCAAAAGTAATGCTTGAACTTTCTTCTGTTCTTTCCAATAAAATTTATCAGAGTTCTCCATTTGCTTAAAATCACCTTGTTAAAGGTTAAAAAAATTCACTTATTTAGTTTTAGTTTCAGTTTTGTTTTAGTTTGAACATTTAATTATGGAGGAAGCATTATCATCAAGCTGTGTGAGTTTTAGCAGGTCCCCAAACCTCTTTATGTCTCAGTTTTTTCAAAGGGTACTTGGAAAGATTGGATGAGTTAAAATATGTGAAGTACTTAGAACAGAGCCCTGCACTATGCTACGATTCTTGCCTTCTGTCCCAGAGCACGCCATTATGTGGAAATTGGGTATGGATGAGCGACTGCAGCAATCCAGACACCGGCAATTTCCAAACCTGGCTGCAGGGAGCTGTGGGAGTGAGGCCCAGCCCCAGTGAGCTGTGCAGGAGGCCACGGTTAATCTGCAGGGCTGCTGTGAGGGTCACAGCAGGACAGCCCCTTGACATATGAACATAATGCTTGTTTCTCAAAAGACAACCACACAGCCTGTGGGTTTGTTTTTTTGTTTGCCACAGACCAGCTTTTGTCCTGTTGCTAAAACACACGTATACATAAGCAAACAAACAAAAAGCCCACACTGCAAAGAATTTCTATTGAGAGGAGAGACACATATTTCAGCAAATCAGGACAGTAACGCTCCATCACAGCCATTTTCAAAGCATGCTGAGTTTGTGACTGGGCTTGGAGAGGTTCTGCACAGAAATGACTTTCCTAAGTGGTTCTCAGGTCTTTGCTATTTGCTGGCCTCATGTGGGAGGGGCAGGCAAAGACCAGGACAGGTCATCTCTGACTGGAATTGGATTTCAGAATAGAGCAGTAGGTGGGAATTTAGGGCCGAAATCTTACTCCCCAAGGAGCCCAGTGCCTTAAACATCCAGCAAGAAACATCTGGGGTTGGGAACACCAACATCCAGCTGGTTCCAGGTACGTGCGGAGGGGCAGGCTATTGCTACATACAAGCTTATGAGGGAAACAAGCAGCATTTGTTTGGCGCTGGGAATACAGAACATCTCCGAGTTCTCATAGCCTGGGGGAGACAGGAGGAAGCTCAGTATCTGGGACATGCCAGAGCAAAAAATGAGTTCAAAACTCAGTTTTGGTGCACATTGGAGCACAGTAGATGACTCTGCAGCTGCTCTGTCTCTGTGCCTTAAGGATGTCATTATTCCTTCCCTTTCCTGGGATTTTTGTCCTCCAGAAGAAGAGACCTGCTGTAGCTACCCTTCAGAACCCTGCTTGGAACTTGCTAATTGGATCATGTCACTGCTCAGAAACCTCCAAAAGCTCCCTGATGTAGATAGAAGTCCAAATCCTAGGCTCAGCACCCACAGTCCTATCTAATATGGCCCTTAAATCTCACCACTTCCTCCACTCCCTGTTTTAAGCACAGAGCACATACTCACCACAAATAACCCTGTATTTACGCTCTCTGGGCCTTTGCTAATGCTGTCTCCTCTGCCTGAAGGGCTCCCCTGCTCTTCCTTATGCTAAATCTGTCAGTAATTTGACAAGATTTTTTTGGACTGGTTTTGAAATGGCCGTGTAATGGATTGCAAGAAAGGCCACAGATTTGTCCCTTGCTTGAATCTATGCCCCCTTGTAACTCTGAGTGTCCTCCCATTCTGATGCTGCGTTCAGTCATGTGACTTATTCTGGCCAATGGGATGTTAGCAAGTGTGATGACAGTAGGAGCCTAAAAAAGTGCTCCAACTCTTTCTCTTGGAAACCTGCACCATGGGAATGCACCTGGGCCAGCCTGCTAGAAGCAGGGGACCCTCGTAAAATATGAGCCATCCCAGCTAAGAGCCCTAGACCAGTCAGCCCCCAGTGGACCAGCATTAGTTTGCAGACACATGAGTGAGCCCAAATTGTGAACCACAGAATTCTGTGCTAAATAGTCATTGTTTTAAGTTATACTTTTTTGGGTGGTTTCTTACGCATGATAGATACTCAATGCAGCCATTAGCTGTTCTTATCAGTCTAGTATCTCTTACGCCTTCTGTTGGTGATAGCAACCTGGTTTTATATCGATAAGCATTCCCCATTCTGAGTCTGTGCACATGTTTCTGTTGAAGCTAATTCGACCTGCTCCTCTGACTCCAGGGAGAGTTAGTCAGTGTATCCCTGGCCATCAGGATGGGCACAGGACTCAAATAGTCTAGCAAGTCTCAGATCTGGGACTTGTGTTGAAATTCTTAGAAAAGTGATGCCTGTTTTCCCAGCAAGGTGCCTTAGTTAGGAGAATGTCAGCCTTGAGCAGCCTGAGGGTGGAGCTCACTCAGAAGAGAAAAGAACTGAGAGGTGGAGAGTGAGCCCTGCAGACATCACATGTGCCCCTGGATCGGTACACTGCAGTTCCTGGGCTTTCAACTGCATGGGACAAAAATATCCTGTATTTCTGTTTAGCCCAGTATGCATGTGCTCTCGGTCATTTATAACCAACCATTTCTGATATATTGCTCAAATGCTTTCTCCTGTAACAAATGTTACCTCAACTCCCAGGAAGAATGGAGGTGCCTACAGATTTCTTCATATGGTTAAGAACCCCAGTTTTAAGTCAGAGGGACCTGTCCTCAGATCATGAATTCATCATTTGCTAGCTGTAGATATCTGGCACAACAGTTAATATCTCTAAACCTGGATCAAATGGCTGCTTTATATTACATACCCCACAGGGTTATTGTGAAGAGTGAATGAAACAATGTGTATAAATCGCTTGGTACAAATTTAACAATGCTATTATTTAAAAAGATTTTTATTATTCCTTACTCTCTTGATGGAAAGAATGATGGCTTAATTATCCCTTTACACCTTATTTATTATGTCTTACTTTTATTTCCATTCTCAGTCCATTGCGTAAAGCTTTACACATACTCGACACTCATGTTCCTATGGGTTCCTTGGACAAGATGAAGAAATCTGTCCTCTTATCAGAAGAACCCCGATGACTTCCTTCCTGGTCATCCAATCACCCCAGATAGAAAAAAACAGCTGATTTTGAAGTGTCAGGTTGAAGTCTCAATTACCTAGCATAATTTTCTGGTCCTCTCCTTTGGAACCCAGTGGGAACATACCATACTATCTGCTAGTGATGTAGCTTGGCTCCATCCAGGGTGATAGCCTGATACAGCACATGGTGTGTGTGGTCACTTGTCAGCAGGGTGAATATACTGGGCATGGGTTTTTGTTGCCTGCTTGTATCTTTTCCTCCCTCTCTTGATGCTGCCAATCAAATTTTATCAAGAAATTATTCCTGCTCTGCTTCTCAGTCTGTGTGATTATCGAGGGGTGGGCTTTCCTCCAACTCCAGCTATAAGCCCTCAAATCAGGCTTGACCAACAAGGGCACTGCATTACTCTAACCAGAGCTTGCTTTGGAGATAGGCACAGGACCCATGCCAGGCCAATGAATGTTGGTTCTGGAACTTTTGCTGGAACTATTCAGGAAGCTCTCTCTCTTCTTTATCTATCTATCTATCTATCTATCTATCTATCTATCTATCTATCTATTTATCTATCTATCTATCTCTGTCTCTGTCTTGGGATTGCTAGGCTAGAAGGGTGATGACAGAAGTTTGCATCCTCCACCTTACAACCAAGAGGAAAAGCCTGTCCAGGGTGATGGCAATTCAGAAGAAAGTCAAGGCAAGAGATGTATAGTCATGGCATCTTTGAGTCCTTCTAGTCAGTTGATATCTTGAAGACCAACTTACCCCTAGACTTTTTAGTTATTTGAGCCAATATTTTCCCTTTTTAACTTAATGCAGTCAGGATTGGGTTTCTGTCACTCTCTCAGTCTCAGGCTTATCCGCTGCTAAGTGGGGTTTAGCAATACCTCTCCCATACACATCTAGCAGAGTGCTGGCACATAGTGGGAGCTCCACATCAGATAACTGTTTTTCCTCTGAGCTCTGGAGTAATGGTGGCCATCCCCCTCTCTTTCCAGGCAACAGCTCCTCCATTGGTCAGCTGATTAGAAATTTTGCAGAAGGCTGAGAGGCCAACAGCCTTGATGCTAATAGCATCATTTTATACAGGCTGATGGAGCAGCTCAGTGGAATGTGTATCTGTCCCTGAGCTTTTTGATTGCCACCCGGGATGTGCCCAGCAGGCAGCCTGCTATGTGGTTTTATGCACCACAGCCAGATGATAAACCTTTGATTTTTGCTCCCCTCTGCTTCTTGGGAATAATGGGTCTACAATGAATTACATTCCTAAGAATAGCTGTAATTGTAACAATGCTGCAGAGAGGAAGCTTGCAAATCAGCCAGCCCTGTGAAATGTGCCTACTTTGTTCCAATCACAAATGTGTACCTACCTTGTTTTCTTTTCCCCACTATCCCAAACTTTTAATAAGTGGCGGGCTTTCTGTGGGAAATGGAGGATGAAAGCCATACCTCTGGAAGATTTTATTCTTGGTTTGCTTGCTTTATTCCCTTGCCTGCACAATTTCTCTTGGAATTTGTCTCAGGGAAAGAATATTGCTGCAGCCCTTCTTCCCAAATGTTGTAGATACCACACATCTGGCATTGCCAATGAATTGACATTTCCCGACATCTGGTATCATTTGTGCACTGTCCGTGGTTCTGATAAGTGGTATTATAAAAATCTCATTTTAGATGAGAGGTCTTGGCCAGCTCAAAGACTGCATTGTGTAATCAGGAAGATGGGTGGTTGGTGGTCAAGGACAGGGCTACAAAGGTTGCTAGAGAGGGGATATTCCCAGCCACATGGAGTCCTTTCCTGTCAGCATGTCTTTTTGGAAGTCCACAGCAACTTGGCTCTCTCTGAGATCCTGGGATCTACACAGATGCAAATAATGAGCAGTCAAGAGTCAGGATGGTAAATACGACTCTCTAACACTCAGCTGGGCTTGTAGGTGAATATTGGAAGAATTAGTATTAGTTATATTTAATAGCTAAAATTATTGTATATTGCTATATGCCAGGTATAGTGCTAAGTACTAGGTATCCATTTTCTCAGTTAATATTTACAATAATTCAGTAAGTTAGGTGCTATTACTGTCCCTATTTATTTTTGTAGTAAAAAAATCTGGAACTTAAAAAAGAACAATGGCTTAACTCAAGACAAGAGCTGGGTTTTGACCCAAGAGGCAGTCTTTTAACCACCATGTTATACCTAGTGAATGTGCTCAAGACTGGGGTCTAGAAGACCCAGGAAGGTCAGCCTGCTGCTCAGTATGTTACTTAGATCAAGGCACTTCTCTCACCTGGGTCTTGAATTCCCCAGCTGAATTAGTGGGCTCATTCTAAGGCCTCCAACTCACCAGGTAGTCCAGGTTTAGGGGTAAGCTCCCTGTCATTAGAAGTAAGCTTGAGTCACAGGTAGGGAAGCACATGACAACAAAGTCACAAAAGGGATTTCATCATGGGATGGTGAGATGGGCCCATGTGACCTTTACCGTTCTATCTCTTATGAGATTCTGAGGCTAACATTTTCTCACCTGTTTTCAAATCACGAAGGCCAACATTTTTGCTCACTGGGGCTTGGTTCTGCTGATTTCAAGGCAGCTCTATTTGCCTGCTTCAATTTACTACGGTGACTCAGCAGGAGGTAGAGAGGAGACACCCATTCGCTCAGTCTTCTTCCAGAACACCTTGCTTGGCTGAGCACCGGGACAGTGGGTGGGAGGACCCCAGGATAACTGCTCAAAATATATTTATTGCTGATGCTCCCTTGGTCTTCTGCAGGCACCAGATTTTCCCACCCCTAACAGGGTTCTCATTTCAATGAACAATGAATGCCCATTAGGGAAGCTTATCACTTTCTTATTTGTGACAAGTATCTGACACAAAAGGGCAGGTACCACTTAAAATGTCAAGGCAGCAGCACAGCTGGCAGGTAAATTTCTGTGTAAAAATCCACTTTCTGTTTAGGAGCAAGGAAATGATGTAAGATTTTCTGATGGCAGTTGGACCTAAGGAGTGTCTTCAGTCAAAAGAAGGGGCAAAAATTTCAGTAATCCAGACAGTTCTTTGACCAGCTTAACATTCCAGTGATGGCTCCCTCCACCCTCACACCACCCTCACATTCTCAGTTTTCATATAAGGCACCCATTGCCCTCCCAGGGCCCATCTCCACATTCCCCATGGATCAACACCTCCTTCATCATTACCTTTCTTCTGTCTCGACTGCCATGTCTTCTTGAAATAAAGTCCTAACTTATCTTTCTGCCTCTAACTTCTCTGTATGACAATCCATTCTGCAGGTCATTGCCATTTGAAGACTATTGAAGGGTAATTCTGAGTAGCAGCTTCCCAGCATGTAAAATTTCAATGGCTTTTTGAGTGTTTATAGAAAACAATTAAACAATGCTCCTGACCCCTAACCCCAAGCTTAATGCTTATCAAGGGATTACTACATTATGCTAGGAACACACTAGGCACTTAACTTACTTTTCACAACAATCCTGTGAGGTGGATATTAATATCCTCATATTAGAGCTAAGAGAGATTAAGTAACCTGCCTAAGATCTCCCAATTTTTAAGTACCTGATCCAGATTAAACCAAGATTTAAAGTGGTTTAGAAATTACAAAAAAAATGGACTTCCGGCCAAGATGGAGGCATAGGTGGATGCACCGTACCTCCACGCACAACCAAGATAGGAACAACAACAATTTAGAAATAGAATAACATCCAGAACTGACAGAAAATTGATTTAAATGGAAGTCAGACAACCAAGAAGTTGAAATAGACCTGTTCATCCAGACCGGTAGGAGGGGTGGAGTCGGGCAGCTGGGCACGGGTCAGGCACGGGTCACAGCTTGGAGAGCAGAGTTGAGACTGGGTGCATAAGGCATCTGAGGGTGCATAAAGCTTCTGGGGTGCGCAAGACCTCAGCGGGTGGACCCTGAGTGCGCTTGCAGCAGCTGGCAGGCCCTGGCAGAGGGGTGGGACCCGGAAGACCCAGTGAGGCGGTGATTGTAAAGCAAGGCAGTACGCACAACTCAGGATCCCAGTGCTGGGAAATAGAGCCTTTGGTCACTGATCGCGGATGCCTGTGGAAGTTGAGGCGCAGGGAGAGACACCCAGCCTTACAGGAGAGGTCCTTGGAGGGTCACACAGCGTGCACAAGCCCACCCACATGGGAATTGGCACCAGAGGGACCCAGTTTGCTTGGGGGAAGCAGCAGAAGGGACTGAGGTCCCACTGAGAACAGAGCAACCGCCATTGTTCCCTCTCAACCCCGCCCCCACATACAACGTCACAACCCAGCGACTGGGGTGCCCCACCCTGGTGAACACCTAAGACTCCGCCCTCCACTGTAAAAGGCATGACCAGACCAAAGAGAGAGAGAGAGAGAGAGAGAGAGATGGCTCAAACAGAAGAACAAATCAAAGCCCCAGAACCCATCCTTTTAAGCGACCGAGAAATAGCCAACTTATCAGATGCACAGTTGAAAACACCGGTGATCAGGAAGCTCACAGAATTGGTTGATTTTGGTCACAAATTAGATGAACAAATGCAGGCTACGATAAGAGAAATGAAGGAAAATGCACAGGGAATCAATAGTGATGGGAAGGAAACTGGGACTCAAAACAATAGAGTGGACCAGAAGGAAGAAAGAAACAACCAAACAGGAAAGAATGGAGAAATAAGAATTCAA
>PVIA01019239.1:0-10985 GCA_004024845.1 Tonatia bakeri | reverse complement strand
CAAAGGACTTGAACACACACTTCTCCAAGGAGGACATACAGAAGATCCAAAATCACATGAAACGATGTTCAATATCACTAGCTATCAGAGAGATGCAGATTAAAACCACAATGAGGTACCACTTCACACCAGTCAGAATGGCCATCATAAGCAAAACAACAAACAAGTGTTGGAGAGGTTGTGGAGAAAAGGGGACACTGGTGCACTGTTGGTGGGACTGCAGACTGGTACAACCACTGTGGAAAACAGTATGGAACTTCCTCAGAAAATTAAAAATGGATCTACCTTTCAACCCAGCAACTCCACTGCTGGGACTATATCCTAAGAATCCTAAAACACCAATCCAAAAGAACCTTTGCACCCCCATGTTCATAGCAGCACAATTTACAATAGCTAAGTGCTGGAAGCAATGTAGATGCCCATCAGTAAATGAATGGATCAAAAAACTATGGTACATTTACACAATGGAATTCTATGCAGCAGAAAGAAAGAAGGACCTCCTACCCTTTGCAAAATCATGGATGCAACTGGAAAGCATTATGCTAAGCGAAATAAGCCAGGCAGTGAAAGATAAATACCATATGATCTCCCCTTTAACAGGAAGCTAAACAACAAAACAAAGAAAGAAGCAGGGTATAGTCAAAGACACTGCATTAGAGGACAGGTGGAGAGTGACCAGAGGAGAGAGAAGAGGGATTTCGGGGGAGAGGGGGAGGGGTTTATAGGATCAAAGTTAAAGGACACATGGATAAAAGATAGGGGGAGGGTGGTAACGGGAGGGAGGGAGGGAGGGAGGGAGGGAGGGGAGGTGGGAGGGCTTGATTGGGAGTAAGGGGGAGAAAACTGTACTTGAACATTCATTTAAATAAAAATATATATTTTATTGATTATGCTATTACAGTTGTCCCATTCTCCCCTTTTATTGCACTCTGCCCTGCACACCCCCTCCCACCCACTTTCCCCCCATTTAGTTCCTGTCCATGGGTCACACATATAAGTTCTCTGGCTTCTACATTTTCTATACTATTCTTAACCTCCCCCCGTCTATTTTCTACCTACCATGTATGCTACTTATTCTCTATACCTTCCCTCCCACTCCCGCACTGATGACCAACCATGTGATCTCGGTTTCTGAGATTCTGTTCCTGATCTAGTTGTTTGCTTAGTTTTATTTCTTTAGGTTCAGTTGTTAATAGCTGTGAGTTTGTTGTCTTTTTACTGTTGATATTTTGGATGGTCTTTCTCTTACATAAGTCCCTTTAACGTTCAATATAATAAAGGATGGGTCATGAAGGACTCCTTTAACTGGACTTTCTTTAATGTCTGAGTCTGCTGTTGTGTTTAAACGCTAAGCTGTGATAGATGTTCCTCCACCTTCCTTACTTGTGTGATGCCATGTCACGTCAGGTTAGAATATTTACTGAAGGCTTTTGTGATTTTCTCTCTGGTGTAGGGTTCCCTCATGCCGTCGAAGGGAAGAGCCATGGCTGAAGAACTTCCCACACACCTGACACGTGTATGGCTGCTCTCCAGTGTGGGTTCTCTCATGTCGTCTGAGATTAGCATGCTGACTGAAGGCATTCCCACACCGACGGCATTCATAGGGCTTCTCCCTACTGTGTATTCTGTTGTGCCGTGTGAGGTCAGAGCTGTGAGTGAAAGCCTTCCCACACACCAGACATATGTGTGGTTTCTCCCCCGTGTGTGTTTTCTTGTGCTTGCTAAGGCCAGAGCTTTCACTAAAGGCTTTCCCACATTGATGACATTTATAACGTTTCTCCCCAGAATGGGTCCTCTTGTGTTTCCAAAGGTATGATCTTTGACTGAAAGCTTTCTTGCATAGGTCACATGCATATGGTTTCTGCCCCGTGTGAGTTTTCTCATGCTGTCTAAGGTTAGAACCTTGACTGAAGGCTTTCCCACACCGGGCACATTCATAGGGTTTCTCTCCAGTGTGCACTCGAGTGTGCTTAATAAGGTCAGAGATTTGCAAAAAGCCATTCCCACACAGAGGGCATTTGAATCGTTTCTCTCCAGTGTGAGTCATCCCATGATGTCTGAGGGCAGAGCCATGGCTGAAGGCTCTCCTACAGAGATGGCACTCACACAGATTACCCCTAGTGTGAATATGACTGTGGCCCCGAAGGCAGGACACTTCCCAAGGTGGTTGTGCACACTGTAGGCTGACATAAGGTTCCTTTCCCATGCCAGTGAACGAATATCCAGTTCTGGCAGATCTAGGAGCAAGTGCATCGCCCAAGTTGCTATGTTCTGCAGCATCCTCTGGAGCGTGAGATTTCTGCTTTGTGGAAGGAGATGAAAAGGTTTGAATGGTTTGCCCACAGATGTCCATACATTCATTTCCCTACATAGAAATCCTAGAGTATCAGTCAGCGATCGACTCGTTTGAAAATGTTTCCAGCATTACCTGTGTAACCATGTGATGTTACTGCCCTGCAGGCACAAATATCTTCTCTTTTGTAGTATCCCAACCACAGAGTTCCCTGATACATTTGGAAGACTTTGGTGTGTTTCAATGACTAGGTAATGAGCAAATGTTATGATATTGTCTTTTTTCAGATCGCAGGTTATTGTTTTGGCTCACGTTATTTTTTCCACTGATCTCAAAAGATGCATCATTTTATCTTGGGAAGAACTTAATCCCAAGTGAATTATAAAATTGTATTCAGACAGTTGTATTTATTAGTAACTTACTGCCATGTATTTAATTGTGATAATTGACTTTCACAGCTATGAAACTTACCATTGGCATCATGGGCGACATGCCTTTCTTCCTGATCTGTCGTATTGATATCACTTCTTGTTTTCTAAAAGGAACTTTCATTGCTGAAATGATTGAAACAATATAAATTGTTAGAATGGCACTAGCACAGTGGAAATGTAGAAATGCACCAACATCCATACAGGCAGCTATGTTCCAGAACCTGGCACTTCATCAGGGAAAGCATAGGAAATGAAATATTTTGGGTACTGGACACACTTTAATGGTCATTGTCAATTCGGATAAAAAAGATCAGAATGGAAATAGGAAAACAAGGAAATTGGTCAAGATATGGTGGTGACCACTTAGATGGGAAGGCTAGGGCAAGAATCACCATGTGAAAGTTCACCTGCAAGAAGCACACAATCATTCTTTTCCCTAAAGGGAAAGAAAATGGCAGAAGGACTCATGCTTTATGATTCATTTATGCAGGAAATGATAACATAGGAACTTTGCTCCCATGTCTTCCCTTATATTTCAGAATGGATAACTCACTTCCCAAGACCTTGCCTTGACATGCCAGGACACACTCAGTCACGGAGTGGGCACCTGCCCACCTGGCACACTGACCCCTGCAGCTCACCTGCACTCCAGCCTGGGAGACACCCAGGCCATGCCCTCCACAGCTCTTCACCTTGCTCCAGCTGGAAAGTCACATGTGACGGGCAGTGCCGATGCCCTGTGTGTGGGAGAGAGGAATGTGCATATTGGGTTCTGTGCTGATGAACTATTACTATCACCAAGGCCCAGGCAGGGAACTGGGGAGGGGTAAACAGATGACTGAAGGTCAGTCCTGCAACAACACCTTCGACAGAGAAGATATGGCAGTTCCTCCAGCAGCCAGGCAAGAGCTCCAGACTGGTGGCAGAAACAATGATGACTGCTAGACGCTCATGCCCGGGATCAAGTTCAAAGACAGAATTCAGAATGCTCAGTTTTCTCTACACGTGACATGCTAATGCCTCCAGGATGGGTAGATTATTATTTTAAACAGAACCAAAATAACATTAGTTCCACAAGAATAATCAAATGTATCTTATAATCAATGCTCTGGCCTTGAGCCTCCAAATACACGAGAACATAATAAATATTTGGAAATAGTGGATCAGTCATTTAAAAATTAACAATATCCACTGATTTCCCCATTCTGTTCTTGGGGTTGGAGTCGGAATAGCCAAAAGACACAAAATTGTGGTCAGGATGACATTCTGGTGTGCTGATGAATGCACAATGGAAAACAAACATCTTCCCTCTGAGCCGTTATGACGATCATGAGAGACTCAGGGCAGCGACAGGGCTGGGACAGTAGCAGCTGTTCTGTGTACCTGCTCCACATGTGAATGAAGGACACACACACTAACACACACTCATGCAGGTTTCATGACTCACCCAGGGAGACCAGGTGGCTGATGCTCTCCAGCATCACGTCTCTGTAGAGCTTCCTCTGGGATGTGTCCAGCAGAGCCCACTCTTCACGGGTAAAGTCTATAGCAATATCCTTCAAGGTCACTGATTCCTAAAAGACCACAGACGTTTCAGGTCACACAGATTGATTGCTGCCAATGCGCAGAAGCAGCTGAGACCCCAGCACTGAGGAAATGAGGGGCAGCTGGGTGTGCAGACAGATCATCAACCTGTCTTTCGGGTGGTACTTAGTTACCTCTCATTGCTGAACTGGCATCTCCCTTTCTGATACACCCACAGAAACACGCACACTGAGTCCATGATAATATATTGTAAAGACACCTCACCTGAGCTGTGGTAAAATACAACCTGAGGGTTTTATAGTAACCTGGTCATTACAATGTCCAGACAGGTGAGGAGAAAACGCTCACTTCAAAATTTAAAACAAAATCAGTCCTTTCCATGAACTTCAAGTAAAAGTATAGATTCATCACAAACCAATGACTGTGATGTGGTCCTTCTAAAACATGATGATTGGTTGAAATTATTTCCCTAGATCAATTTCCGGTTCCTCATCTATAAGCTGCTTTCAGTATTGTTATGTGTGCTGAAAGACTCAGTGTACTAATGTACACAATATTCTTTGTCTCACAAACCTGCATGAAATTCAAAACGTTGCTGTATACATCATTAAACTATCAGAGAACCTTGAAAGCATCTCTAGGATCCCTCAGACCTGAACAAGTGTGCAAAATGTGATACCAGGAGGTGTGTTTCTCTTACAGCTACAGCACTCAGGTGAGCATCACAAACAAGAAGTGAAGTGCTTCAGCAGCACAGGCCAGGGCCCTGTGAGAGGCTGTGCTGAAGGAGAGTCCCAGCTGACCATCCTGTTGCATGAGGCCCCCATGCTGAACTTTATCTGAGACCTCAAACAGCAGCTATCCCTGCTTCCCTTGTGGCTTTACCTTGTCTCCATGCTAAAGCATAAAATAAGCCTTTTGATTGCCTTTGGTCTACTGAGTTTTTCAAATATTTCCAAGGACTCTTTTGCTCTACCTACTAGACCTATTCTCCTTTATATGTAGCACAATTAAGAAAACCCTATTCCATACACATATATTGTTGTTTTTTTTACTAAGAGCAAAAATGGGATGGGGACAAGACAGAAAATTGTAACTGCAGTTATACTTCTTAGAAATTTTCAAAAGTGCAAATCCATTCTCATAATTGAAAGAGATTTCAAATCTGGAAAATGCACTGATTGGTCCTCCTTACTAACCCTCTCCTGCTGCTCTCCCTGAGTGGTCCTCACTGGGGGTCTCCTAACCCTGATTACTTAGGAGCACATGCTCACTCAGCGGCCCCCCCACTGACCCGCCATGCTCTGCTCCTCCTCCATCTCTGCCATTTGCAATCATTGCCATCCTAAGAACATCACGACCAAGGACGCGACCCATGTGTTAATGACTGGCCCGTGAGGCCTCGACTGGGTGAGAGGACTTCTCTTATCCCTTCTGGGAATAAGCAAGCTCAGTGAAGCCTGGCGTAAATTTGTGTGAAGTAGGGAAGAAGATCCGTTATCGACGAGTTCCTGACTCACGATCACTGTTCCGCACTTCTGGCCAAACTGATTGGAGCTCAGGTGCCTGAACTCCATGTGCTTGCACTTGGACATCCCTGCCAATAGGAAAAACGTGCCCATCTAAAGGCCCTGGGGGTGACGTCCCTGAAGAAGGAAGCGGCATCCACTACTCACCAGGGACTGCATGGTCACTAAGCCAGCTGCCAGGTGTCCTTCTCTGGGTTCTCACTCACAGACAGTCCAAGCACTAAGCAGGCAAAGCTGGGGGCACAAAAAGAAGCCATGAGACCCCAGTCTTGGGTCCATTTCCAGTCCCACCCATCACAAAGCCCCAGTGTTCACGTGGGAGTGTCCCCTGCTCTGAGCCTGACCACCTGAAAGCAGGGTTGCACTCTGAGAATAACATGCAGAAGTCTCAGCTCTCCAGGGTCAATTGTAATAGGACGGTAGCTGTGGTTGCTACAAAGAAGATCAAAATACAGACATCTTACAAGTAAGAACTTGAGGAGTACTGAGTTTCCTGTGTTAATGAGCTTGCGACATCTATAATTATTCAACCCCCTTCCTTATTTCTAAGGATGGCAATCCCTGACTCACACCATATGTACACGTTGGTTTCCACCTGAAGGTAAACATGTGGAATTTCTCAGGTGTCATTTTTCTTTCCTTTTGCACCAGCAGGGTTTTCGTGCAAAATCTCTTGTTATGTTTTTATGCTTAAATTTGTTCTCCAACCTCCGTGGAGCCCTCTGGACCCTCACCCCTTTATGTCTCAAGTTTGTCATGGGCTTGGATACCAAGCAACCAAGAACCTATTTTATGGTAAAGTTCATCCACTCAACATTGTATTCCATGTGGAGGGATCAAATGCCACCCATCCGTCCAGTTGAGTCCTTCAAGTCTGAGCACCAAAAAGTAAGAAAAGACAAACTTGAGTCATAGAGTAACTGTTATGCACTCCTTCAGTCCTGTCTGTTGAGGGTGCCCACAGAATAGAGAATGGCTGGGCTTTATGAGGAAATCTAGTTGGTCCATCTGGTAATTTGTCAAGAAGTAGCTGAAACCCTCAAATCGAGTTCTATTTACCTTCATTAGATACAACAACCGTTTTAATGACATATATACACGTACATGTATATGCAAATATATGGATATACATACATGTGTGAGAAAGTATTTATGAACTATAATTTCTTCCCCAACATATCAATAATAACTAAATGTATTGTATGGGCAAGTAATTAAAATGAATCAGAAACAAAGAATAATTAATTTACCCATTTATACCTGAGCTCCAGGGGGGAAAATGTTCAATGTGGATTAAATGTGACTGTGTGCTTACACTTTTACATATATTTGCTTATGAATTTCCACAACAACCAAGCTAATGATAGCTTTTGATCGATTTGCAAATGACATGATCACAGGTTCCAGAAACCTTGGTAATATGACAACGTTTTCCAAGTAGAAAATACAATAGCTGTCATTGAAGGTTACTCCGTCTGTATCCTGTGCTCAAATTCTTTTAGGGGGACACAGCACTGCTAGGTCTTACTTGGAATCCTACCTCTGACAGAAGTAATCAGAAGAAGCACACTGTTAAAACAATGTCTTCTTCCATTTTCACAAACCTATTCCAGATGTCCAGGCTCTCTACTGCATGGGAACCCTCCAGAGTAGAGACCCCGCTTCCCAAGCATTATAACCTGTCTTCATCTTATTGTCCCGTTTAAGCCACATGTCCTCATTTCCACACACATTGTCCAGGGTTGGACAGCCCACATTGCTGCATTATGGCACAGATTGTGGGGGAAGAGTCTGAGAGGGAACACTACTGCTTGCTTGGGTCTCAGCTGGATTTCAGTCACTTCCTGCACCAGTCACAAGCACTGGGCCCTTCTGGTGCTGATTCCCAGGTGGGTGGGTTTGTGCCTGTTCTAGGACTCTGTGGGTCTCTCCAGCAAACTCTCCTGTGAGGCTGGGAGTTCCTCCTACCACGTCAACCCCCACAGGTTGTTTTCAGTCAGAGGATTTCAGGCTCTATTTCCCTGGGCTGGAACCCTGGGTCCTGTGGTGTTCATTGCTCCCCAGTTGGGCCTCCCAGTTTGTCTGCATGAAAATGTAGGACTGCCCAGCCCACCAGATGCTGCCTTGCCACTAATGTTTCCCACACTAGCAGCCCTTCTCTTCTCCTCCTATAGGTCTGGATGAGTGCTTCTTCTTTATCTCCTGGGTTGTCATCAGACTTACATACTGTTCTATTTTTTGTGAGTTCTGTTTTTTTTTTTAAATGTGTTGTTATCTTACTTTCGGTCGTGTGAGTAGGCACTAGTGTATCTATCTATACCTCCATCTTGGCTGAAAGTCCTGTAAATCTCTTTTCACAGAAACTGCTCTATATACTCACAGTCAATTGCTCTCATAATGTCTTGTTTATCTTGAAATGATAATCCGCTCTGAATAAATCTTCTCTCAATGTTTTGTGCAATCACACCAAAAGGTCAGTTATCAGTTTCAATCAGATATGAAGGGGTAGGCCCAGATTAATGCAGGAAGTTCTAACTGTTTGCATGCACTAAGTACTGGAGAAAATCCATAGTGCCTGAGGGCACACAATCAATGAGGTTAGTTAGTGATTGGATTAGGAGCGAAGAGCTTGGAAAACTAATCCAGTTAGCGGGAAGGAGTATGCTTAGTTTTGACTTGAAGGCAAATTCAGAGGAAATGAAAGGTTATTTTTTTCCCTTGAATGTTTTCTACTATAGAATGATGGGAATCTGTCAGTCAATCCCGCTTGATAGCTAGGGAACCCATACCACAGGCAACAGGGTGGCCATATGGATAGAAGTCAAGAATGTATGTAGACACCTCTGAGCTCTGTCTGTGTTGGTATAGGAGACAGGGAAGGCGGCCACATCTCTGGTGAGACCTGCCCACAATAGGAACACCAAGGGGGCTGATACTTCTTAGGTTCTGGTCAATCACCCCAGGTCCCACAATTTATATGTATTCCACACTAAAAATGGCTACACACTATTCCAGGTGCTAGGATTGAGCCCCTGTCTCACCTTCATTCCTGTTGCATCCTGACTCTTACAGTTCACAAGTGCTCAGACATAAAGGCAGAGACAAACCACAGAGAAAACCAAACAAACGAGCACTCAATTCATACTTAAAGTGGCCAAATATATCATCACAGCCCAGATTACAAATCAAAGCTCAACCTTTTGTGACTTTAAGCATCCAATACACTCAAAGCAGTTCAGGAATGTGGAAACTAGAGTTAGGTTTACAATTATTCTAGAATTTTGTATATGAAAGCACCATAATCTGGTTTTAAGATTTATTTAAGATTTATTCACATAAGATTTATTTTTAAAGTGCATGGTGAGCCCTGCACACAAAACGTTTGTGCTCCAAGATGGAGGAAAATTGCATTTTTTAAAAAGGAATATGCAACAGTCTTACAAAGAATACACTAACCCCAGAACACAACGAAATCCATAGAAGACCTAATCTGTTAATTGAAAAGTAATGGGAAAATTTGTCTTTTCAATAATGTTGGCACAAATTGTTAAAGTATATGACAAAAATGGCATTTCTATGGTTAGCTTATGCAACAGTAGAAGTGGAACAGAGCTGAACAATTTTAACAGAAGTCACTTGCCTTAAATATGTTAATTTTCAAATGATTAAAATAAATATAAATATCCATCTGAAGACATTTTTGAAATAAAATGAAGAGTATTCCTTGATAAAACACATGAAAGACAGTTAATTCACAAACCAAAAAGAAATGAAGCATATAGATCGAAAAAAGCTAACAGAAACATAAGGTGTAGATCAAGGGGCCAAAAGAACTTTCCAAGCCAAAGGACATGCTCTCTGTCTGCATTGAACAATCTAATATCTGCAAGACTCATCAATACGGAACACTGGACACTGGGCTAGGGCTATGGAGGATCTGAACTTCAGCTACTTCATTTCAGTAGTTAAGAATGTATAGTCCCATCAAACTGGTACTTACTGTGTTGGACAGCAAGATGGAGGATTTTAGGTTAAGCAGTTAAAATCGCAAATAGATTCAAGGCAAGAATAGGAAAGAAATACAAATAGTCAAATTATCAGAAAGGAGGAGAATGACATGAATATTGATGTAATAAAATTGAAAGATCGTGGGAAGTTTTATATGACTTCTATAGTTTCAATGGGATGAGCCAGCTCATGTTTTAGCATTTGGAGAACTCACCAGAGCCCGTAACTGGAAGAGTAGGTGATGCCAAATGAATGCTGAGGCCAGTTGCACAAAGAAGCCAATTCTTCTTCTTCTGAAATCCACTTCTCCTCAGTTCCTTGTTTCTCTGGCAAAGGATTTGGTCCTGTTTGACTGCCTTTTATCCTGGGAAGACAGTTAGTAAATCTGTTTATGGCTACATTCCGAGGACACACCCTGAATGCCAGGCAATGTATTAATTTCAATAAGGCTTCTATCTGGGGGTTACACCCTATTCAATTCGATTGGATTATTCAGATTATTAGGGCAGTATAACCCTCCAGCAAGGTTGGAGATTAGTGGGCAAAGATGCTTAGGGCTTTGTGAAGAGATGCTAGGAAAACCAGTTCATTCCTTTCTTCACTCACAGGTCCTTGTGAATGCACTCTGTCTATAGGAAATATTACATTTCTTGCAACTGAAGGAGAGCATCATCCAGAATGGTGTTCTGTGGACATGGGGTGCAATTTTCTGTAGGAAATGTGGACTTAAAATGAGACATGAAGAAAATCTGAAAAACCAGTAATGATGTGACATCCAAGACAGATTCCTGGGTTGTAGAATTTGAGTGTGAGGGCACTGACTGACCACATAGAACTTTCAAATAAACATTAAGAACTGATTAATTATACAAACACTGGGATGAGTTTATACTTCATTTCTTGGGTAGTGGGGAAATAAAAACATTACTAGTTACTACAACACAATAACTTCTTTAAATTCTGTGCCATACACGCTTGATTTATACCTTTGAAAGAAGTTCTAATGATTGTGGAGACAGGCCCTTGTGGCGTAAAATTCCTGGCTCCCAAGAGAATCACTAAACCAGAGATGTAGTAAGTAGTCCATTGCATCTGAGGACACACTTCTTAAGAGTTCCCTGTCCACCCTAGTAGGTCAGGCAGGTCAAGGTCAGATAGTTCTGGGATGCTCAGGAGAGG
>PVIA01019238.1:0-10991 GCA_004024845.1 Tonatia bakeri | reverse complement strand
ACTTCCCTCCCATTACCACCCTCCCCCTAGTTTTTGTCCATGTGTCCTTTAACTTAGTTCCTGTAAACCCTTCCCCTTTTCCCCGGAAACTCACTCTTCTCTCCCCTCTGGTCACTTTCTGTCTGTGTCCTCTATTTCAGTGTCTTTGACTATATTTTGCTTGTTTCTTTGTTTTGGTGTTTAGGTTCCTGTTAAAGGTGAGATCATATGGTATTTGTCTTTCACCGCCTGGCTTATTTCACTTAACATAATGCTTTCCAGTTACATCCATGATGTTGCAAAGGGTAGGAGCTCCTTCTTTCTTTCTGCTGCATAGGATTCCATTGTGTAAATGTACCATAGTTTTTTGACCCATTCATTTACTGATGGGCATCTAGGTTGCTTACAACGACCAACTTTTGATGACATATTTAACCAGCTAAGGGTTGCATGAATCTTAGCACTACCCAGTAGCCATCCTGAACCCAGCTTACCCCAAGCTAACTCCTTGGATTGTCATATTGTGGAAGGAACCTCTAGCAAGAGTAAAAGGCACTCTTTTGGGGGAAGTAGCCACTTGGAGACCTTTGATGCTAGAACATCCCAACACATCCTTAAAGAGCACATGGGTTCATTTTTGTGCTCTTCCGTATTTGGCCTTCTCTTCCAGACCATCCACAATCTGACCTAGCCAACCTTTCAATGGCAGAATTAAACAATCAGGTATTTGCAAAGCACTAGCATTGAGACTGTTAAAGGATAGGTATCATGGAATAAATGGGGATCCTTATACAGCTGTGATTGCTTTGAAGATCACAGAGAACTCTGATGAGTATACTACTTAAACAATGTCAGGTTATTTTTGGAGGGTTGAGAAAAATATGGGGTGTCTGAAAAGGTGTTCAAGATTGGAGAAAGTGCAAATATGGAGTACAAAAGCAGTAGATAACTTAGGTTCCTAGGGAAGAACATGAGGCAATAGAGTGCCTGAGAAGTCATAAACTTAAAATATGGAATTTTTAAAATAGCTGATTCTTTCCTTAGAGTGGGGAACTAAAAGGGGAAAATGAGAAAAGGACAGAGAGAGTCCTACTAAGGGAACTAGGGTGCAGTTCCTATGTTGGAGCAGGTAGTTTAGGGCTTTGTTGGAACTATAAGATGCTGAAACTGAGGGTGCTCTCTGTGAGTACTTTGTCAGCTCTGGCGAAGAGACTTTTGAGCTTGGCTGGTATGCTTTGTGAGTGGCAGGTATCTGAGGCAGAAAAAAGAAGCAGTGAGATTGAAAACCTAAGGGGCACTGCATATGAAGTCATCCCTGTCACCAGCTAACAGTGCCTCCATTAGCCTGGCTGGGTTTCTTGAGGACACTCAAAGAGATGTTCAATACTATGTAAAAGGTCAAATTTCTAAAAAGTTACCATGAGGAAAAGGAAAAAACATTTGCCTTTGTGTTGATGCTAGAGATGTTATTTCAGATGGCAGCAGAGAAGCTAGTGATAGATTGGAGTGTACATCATGCAGCCTTCAGACAAGACATAGCTGAAGCTGCCCTCACTGAAATGCTTCAGTGTAAGTTTAGACTGCCTAAAAGATAAGGGTAGCCTCCCAACCGCCTGTAGCTAATAAAACTTAAATGGAGGAAGGAGTGTGAGGCTCCCTGGATTAGGCAATAAGAGGAGCCCAAAGTATCTGGTCTGGCTACTGAGATTACCAGCAAGACCTTGGTGGACATCTAGATGTAGACCAGGCTTAGAAGAAAAATCCTAATGGTGTTAGCCTTGGGGTATTGAGTGCTAAGTGGCAGATGTGTGGCTCAGCCATATAGGAAGGTTCATTGAAACAGATTTCTAGATGTCTTCCCAGCAAAACTACCACCAGTCTTTTTTTGTTGTGAACACAGCCTTGTGTGTGCTGAATATAGCAGCAAGGAGGGGCTACCCCCTCATGATTCCAATGCTTTGCCAAGTTCCCCATATCTGTAGGTGGAAAGGGTCCCAGGAAGGCATATTGAAAATCTGTGGCATACAGACACTTCTAAAGGATCAGGACATATAATGCGGTAAGACCAATTGGATTTCTACATTACCCTAACATGAAGTGCAGATGATAAGAAACACCATTTTTCCTGGGCTTCATGAAGAAGAAACAGGGGTAGAACTTGGGTCATATTTAAGAGGTCAAAGAACCTTCCACTGCCCAAGAACTGGCAACACGGCAGCATTAGAAGGTAAGGATAATTTAGTAGGTTAATGTAGAAGGATAAAACAGCACTCCCTGCTCTCTTTCCCCTTATACCACCCACAACTGGCCTGGGTTCAAGAACAAATCCTTGTTGCCTTTGCAGTGGCTACTTTTCATGTGATAGTATCTCAGAACTAAAGGATCCTTCCCAGAACACCTTTGCTTAGACTTGAAAGAAACAGAAAACCCAGGTGAACAACTGCTAAAAAAAAAAAAAAATAGCCCTGTGAATGGCCCAGGTTGACAATGAGGGTAGGTGGTGACTTTTGCTACTTTTACTTGGGTTCACCTCTTCTGCCCTGGCATTTTAAAGGAAGAGATTTTTTGGTAAGGGGTCCTGCTCTATCATCACTAAGTTTGGGGAGTAAGAATTCTCTGGGTTTTCTTTCTGTTTCACTTTGTGTTTGAAACTTTCAATAAAGGGGAGAAGACCAATATTGATTCTATGCTTTGGATGTTGGAGCAATATTCTAACAACTTGGAAGATTTGATCTGGGAGTAGACTGAAGAACTGGAAATTGAAAAACAGAAAACAGAAAGCTTCCAACACAGATGCTACTACTGTATGTGTGAATACCAGAGGAGTGTGAATCCTTGCAACAGTATGTGCTATTTAAAATAGAAAAAGAGTCCATCAACCAACTGTTCTCTCTCTTTCTCTCTGTCCAGCACCCTCTCTACTCCAAGTAGGTTTGAGACACACATTCAATTAAAAGAATTGGAAATCAAGGGAGCAGAGTACACTTCCTAATTTCCCACTACCTGTAGATCATGCTGGTCATTTAAGTTTCGGGTGACTTGCTTTTTCTATGCATCATTTCATCACTTTGCCTGGTAGTTGACCAATTAAAAAGAAGCAACTTTTAATTGGCGTTGCTTAGAGGAAAGTAGTAAGGTTGTTTTTCTAGGGTTTTCCTCCCTTAGTTAAAAGATTTATCTGTTACTACAATGTTCCAAATTTTCCAAGGCACCTTATTCTGGTGTAACATGATCTTCTAGGAGATAATTGGGGAGACTAGTCCCTTCCAAAGCAACCACCTGGGGATATTCCCCAAGGGCATGGGGCGCTGAGGAAGAAGGATACAGAGCTGAAAAAACTCCACAAGGGCACAGAGCAGCACTGTCTGTTCATTGCTGTATTCCAATACCTAGCACAGTGCTTGGCACATTGTAAGCACTTAATATGTATTTGTAGAATAATTAAAAGAATTAATGTTCTCACCCAAGTGACATTTTCTTCCTCATCATTTGCTTAGTAGTGATTTTTTGAGAAATTGTATTCTAGAAGATGTGTGTGTGGCATAGAGGAAGGACTGTGTCATTTGACGAATTGCTGTGTCTGCTCTTTCCACCAGTTGCCGAGTCCCTCAAAAAGGGCTGCATGGTCAAACTTAAGGTTTTGACTTGGTCACCTTGTACTTCAGTGACATTGTGGGCTTCATGACTATCTCCACCATGAGTGACCCCATTGAGGTGGTGGATCTTCTCAATGACCTTTGTACATGCTTTGATGCCATCATTGGCAGTCATGATGTCTACAAGGTAAGTTATTTAAAACAGAAATATATTCTAGAGAGAAATTTTTATAGGAGGCTCTCCTGTGTGTACTTCAAAACTGAAGGATGTAATTTTATTATGTTGTTATTTGAAAATTAAAATTTTGCCTTGGCTGGTGTGGCTCAGTGGATTGTGTACCAGCCTGTGAAACAAAGGGTTGCAGGTCTGATTACCAGTCAGGGCACATACCTGGGTTGTATGTCAGGTCCCCAGTTGGGGGTGTGCAAGAGGCAACCACACATTGATGTTTCTCTCCCTCTCTTTTTCCCTCCCTTCCCCTCTCTCTGAAAATAAAGAAATAAAACCTTAAAAAAAAAAGAAATTAGGTTGCTTCCAGCGCTTGGCTATTGTAAATTGTGCTGCTATGAACATTGGGATACTAGGTAACAACCTAAGTGCCCATCAGTAAATGAATGGAACAAAAAACTATGGTACATTTACACAATGGAATACTACGCAGCAGAAAGAAGGAAGGAACTCCTACCCTTTGTGACAGGATGGATGGATCTGGAGAGCATTGTGCTAAGTGAAATAAGCCAGGCGATGAAAGACAAATACCATATGATTTCACCCATAAGTGGAACCTAATCAACAAAACAAACAAGCAAGCAAAATATAATCAGAGACAGTGAAATTAAGAACAAACTGATAGTGACCAGAGGGGAGGTAGGATGGGATTAAGTGGGGGAAGGGTGCAGGGTTTTCAGGAACATATATGAAGGACACATGGACAAAGCCAAAGGGGGGTGGGATTGACGGTGGGAGGTGGGGATGGTTGGGATGGGGGGAAAATGGCAACAACTGTACTTGAACAACAATAAAAATATCAATTAAAAATAAAAAAATAAAGGTTAAAAAAGTAAAAAAAAAGAAATTAAAATTTAAGTAGTAAATTTAAAATTTTCCATTGGTATCTTATTGGAAATGAAAGCCAGATAGAATGTATATAATTTAACACTTTGCAAAATAACAGTCTCAACCCAGCAAGAAATTGCTGGTGATATTTCCTTTAAGCCATTTTCTAGAACTGGGACTAAGAAGAGGTTGGGTCTAAAAGTGTTACTTCAGTGGCTGACTACCCACAGTATAAGCAGTGTTGTGCTAGGCACTGAAGGGAATTCAGAAGAAGTATTGGTGTTTCTCCTGTAGTTGGTGACTGCTACAGAGTTAATCTTGGTGAAGTTTGAGTAGAAATACATGGTGTTAAATTTTGGTTTTCCCTTTAGGTACCGTTTTTATACAAAAGGGAATTCTAACATTACTCATGTTGAAGAGCTATTGGATCTGAGGCTCTTAGGGATTGCTACAGGGTAACAACCAAAAGACCACCTATTGGTCTGAGGTCTGGGAAGTAGTTAATTGTGGTGTCACAATCCTCTGCTCCTACCTTTCTCCACTTCTCCAAATTGTTGATTTCTACTCTTCCTATCAAAGTTTGCAAAAGATGAGTAGAAAGCAGATGACTACATTCACTTATTTTTGTGTAATGCTTCCTTACCCTTGCTTTTATGTGTTATCTTGTTTCTAGGCAGAAACTTGCTAAAATTTTTGTAGCTATGAAGTGACATTTCCACATTGTCTACAACATGGATACTTGTCTTGTTAATGGAGAAAAGATGCCCCAGGCATCCCAAACTTTAGACAGCTTCTCTGTCCCAAGAACCAAGGCAGACCTGGAGAATGAGTAGTTCCTTTCATTGAATCCTTCACAGTTGTCTGAAGTGTTCCAACTCTTAAATCACACACAGGGCATTGTGTTTATCTCATATTATACAAGGCTCTTTCAGATCAGGTAGAGAGCCTCAGGGCTAGACCAAGCCATCAAGTAGGTTTCACAAATAGACATCATACCTGTCAGTCATCAGGAACTACAAACCAGTCAAAAAGTACACATGGAGACTATGAAGGAGGAAAAACCCATGGAATCAGACTACCTGTCTCAACTTGTTGAACTCAAGCAGCCTAAAGAGAAAAACAAATTGCCAAAAGCTGATTCAGTTGAAACTAAAATAAAAAATGATTCAGTATGGGCAGTAACACAGCTGCTGGTTTAATTAATCCACCTGATACTATTCAGACAATTGTTGGGGGGTATTTGAGATGTGACCATTAGGTATTTTGGTACTTTATGGCTACAGTATGGAGTTAGCAGGCTGTTTCCAGGACAGAGCAGGGCTATGTGAATGCAAAAATGGAATCAATTTTTTTACACCTGTTCATTAAAAATAAACTACGTGCAAAGTTAAAATATTGAACCAGCAGTGATTCACCAAATCTGTTTGTGTTTTCATTTTTGTTTTACCTGTAAAATTGGAATCACTCCCCCTGGCACTTGATAACCTGAAATGGAAGGGAGAAAGCTACTGCAGAATTATGAACTGGGTGACTTGCTTTCAATTTCAATTCTCCTGATACCACCTCATCTCAACCAGACCCTTTTCTATACATTTTCTTCCCTTTTTATGTCCTTATGCTGGTTTATACAACCCACAGCTTCCCACAGCAGTCTTACAACAAGGCCAGGCAGTGCTCATGCTCCCTGACCTTCTAATCTTCTCATCCATATCATTGGGATTCCCACGTGAATGACTCAGTGGTGAAGGGTCAACTACCATTCTCTCATAATGGCCAGCCAGTGAATTTTTTTCCTATCATATAGCATTTGCACGGTACCTATTGCCTTCCTCTGTGTAGGCAGGCATGCTTATTTGAGGGCAGTGATCCTTTTCTCAAAGTGTACCAGGTAAAGGAGGCCCTTATAGGAAGCATGCTGAGGTACAAAGTTCCATAAGTAAATAGGGTCATTGTTATTGGCTATATAGGAAATCATGATGAGGGGCCTATTGCTGATTACTAAACTTTCTCTGGAGCTAAGTCATAGCCACAGCCCTAAGGCTTGTTTCAAGATTTATCAGTTTGGTGATGATGATGGTGATGATGATGATGATGATGATGATGAGATAGCTTGCACTTATCATCTACCAGGTGGGTTTTAAGTGCTTTGACATGTATTAGGTTTTAGTCCTTAGAAAATCCTATGAGGTAGGTACTGTCATTTTCCCTATTTTACAGATAAGGATACTAAAGCACAGAGAGGTTAAGTGACTTGCCCAAAGTCACACAGCTTATAAATGATACATCTGTGATTCTAACCAAGACAGCATGTCTTTATATTTTCATGCTCTTAAGCATTGAATTCATGAGTACTGTTCTGTATGAGAACATTGATTTTAATTGGATCTAAACTTGTACTAGAAGAGTCTGACTGGCAGATTTCATAGAAGTCCTTTCAACTCACTGATCTTTTAGATTTATTTGAAAGGTTCCAACTTACTTTCCAAGTCACCTAAAAGAGTGAGCACACTTCTGTGGGGAAGACAAGGAGCACAGATTTATTTTCAGGTGTCCAGCTCTAAGTGCCCCCTGCAAAGCAGTTGAGGCTTCGTACTGCTGCCCCTTATGTGAGGAGATGGTAGCTGGTGGTCGAAGATGCAGTTCTCACAGCCAATGGGACTGTAAAACTAACTTTGTCATATTGGCAAGGCAAAGCAGAAGGAATGGACTCTTTGATCGTCTTTCTTTCCCTTTTCCTGTACTTGATTTAAGGCTGCTCTAGCTCATTTACTTGAAATCATCTAGAGAAATATGCTTGATGGGGGAGCACCATGTGCACCTTTTCTTAGGAAGCTTCCCCATGGGTACCCACAGTCTCAGAAATCTCTTTTCCCTTCCCTAGGAATTATTTGGAGCTTGATAGTTCTCTACAGCCAGGCAGGAGTTTGCAAAGTACCTGCACTTATTTCAGAATTTATGGGTGTGGGACCTAGACATCAGTAGTTTTTAAAATAAAGTTCCCTAAGTGATTCTAATGTGCAGCCAGGCCTGTGAACCACTGACAACCTCCTTGTCTTCCTTGCTTTACAAAAAGAACACCTGGCTCTCATCATACCCATTAAACACTGTGAAATATACACACAAACACACCAGAAGTTAGTTGCTTGCTAATTTTATTTTCCCACCCCCATTTCCCAGACAGAGACCATTGGAGATGTTTAAACGTGGTGGCCTCAGGCCTCCCCAAAAGGAGTGGCAGCATGCAGCTGAGATTGCACGCTTGTTCCTAGAGATTCTGAGCTCTGTGGATACCTTCGAGATCCGGTGTATGCCAGAGGTGCCAATCCGGATTTGAATAGGCCTGCAGTCAGGTAACAATGACCAATAAAGCAAAAGATGACATTCCTATATGTCTAAAGGGAAAACTAGAAAAGGAAGGAGAGGGTGTCACTTTCTTGATTACTAGAAGTTGGATTATCCAGGTGCCTAGTGTTGCATAATTCCTTCAATCCTACTCCAGTTTACTCTTCCCAGTGGGCAGCAGTCCTTGTTCAAGGTACAAAACCCTTTCAGTTTACCTTTCTTCCTTCCTTCCTTCCTTCCTTCCTTCCTTCCTTCCTTCCTTCCTTCCTTCCTTCCTTCCTTCCTTCCCTCCCTCCTACCTACCTACCTACCTTCCTTCCTTCCTTCCTTCCTTCCTACCTACCTACCTACCTACCTACCAAGCTCTGGCCAGTTTTATTAAAGAAAAATTTTGCATGATTTACTTTTCACCAGTCTGTTCTGGCATGCTTCTGGTGATGTCAGAATCACCTGTATGGATGATAGTGTGCACACTCTGTATAGTATTTCCCACACACTGTTCACAGTTCAATATTCTTGCCACAGTAGTGATGGACACCAGTCTTGGCCAACATGGCATAGTACTCTATTTCAGATTTCCTCAGGGCTGGGCAGTTGTTGGTGAGGATGACCAGTTTGGCTTTGTCTTGTTGGATCATCTTCTGAGTCTGCTTGTACCCCAGTGTGTACTTGCCACTTTTCATAACAAGTTGGAGCCTAGAGTTGATTGACTCCAGCGACTTTTTCATCTTCTCTGCGGCCACCATCTTCCTGACTTAGGTGCAGGACAGACCCCTACCCAGTGCAGCTGCCAAGATCTACCTTTCTTGTTAAAGCCAACATTTCCAAGTTTGACTATATGATATATAATCAACATGCATGTGTTGTGTATAGGAAAATTCACTTATTATTTAAAATCTCAACTCTTGAAGTATTTGTCTCCCACACTACTTCCAACTTGCTTGAATATCTTCAGGATTTCCCTTTCATTATATCCTTCTTATCTACCTTCACAAATTTACAAGGTATCCTGACAAATATCTCACTTGATGTCACAGATATCTCAAGCAGTAGCCCTTCTTGCTCCCCTCTCCACTCACCTCCTCTTTATCATTGCTTTATTCTTCTTGGCTCCTTTTCTTCCCCCATCCTTTTCACCCATTTCCTACCAAATTTCTTCAAAGCGATTGATACTCACTATACCATTTCTTCAGTACCCACTTCCTCTTTTGCCTCTTTGTAATCTGGTTTCAGCCCTCACCGCTCTTCCCAGTCCTAGTCTGCTCATAAATCTACAACATTTGGTATTCTTGACAGTCTTTCCTAAAACTTTCCTCAATTGGCTTTTCTGACATGCTCTTCACTCACTGAATGATTCTTCTCCATTTCATTTCCTCTCTTAGCAAGTCCTGCTCACTAACTGTGGCTGTTTCTACATTTTCTGTAAAGCCCTGAGCAATGGTCTTCTTGCTCTCTGCACATTCTAACCTCTAATTCATTCTCAACCCACTGCAACCTGGCTTCCATTTTTCCCTATTGTCTGAAAATCTCTTCTGTCTCCATCTGTCACTTAGATATTGATATTGCTTAGGGTTTTGCCATTTATCCACTGTTTTTCTCTCCTTGTATACTCTTCTGATTTCATGTCTGTTATTTAACTACCACTTGTGTGCTGATGACTTCCAACTCCACAACTTTACATGTCTTCTTTCTTAAGCTTTAGCCTTGTATATCAAAATTGCTGCTAACATTGCCACATGAATGTTCCACATGGACATCAGACTCAACACATCCAAAACAAAATGATTTTTTTCCCCACACAAACTTCCTCTTTTTTCTGTTTTTATTCTCAATTTTAATTGGTGGAATCACCATTCGTCTTCTTATTTCAGTTAGTCTTGGGAATCATTTCCCTTGACTCCTCCCTTACTCTGACCTTCACCATTCAACCAACTAGTAAGTCTTGAATATTTTACCTTTAAAATATTTCTTCAATATGTCTTGTCTCTTCTTGACTCTCAGTACTCAAGCCTAGGCCACCAGCATCTCATGCCTGGATCATTGCAACAGCATCTTTTTGCGTCTACTCCTCTTTCTATCCATCTTTTTCATGGTTATTAGCATAATCTGTATTTGTTTGTCTGTCTTTCCTTTAAACTATATGCCCCCTCATGGATGGAATCATATCTTACTCATTTTTGTATTCTGAATGCTTAGCGCATTGTAGGTGTTCAATATTTTTCTTGTAAAGAAAAACATTCATATCTCATTTGTACTTCAGTTTCACATCTCCACCCCCCCTTAGCATATGTATTTTTGGTTGATCCATCATTCTTTGAATTGAACATATCTAAAACTTCAAGTCACCTTTCCCCACAAACCAGCGTCAGCTCATCAGTCCATGACAGTTTCCTCATGGTTGTCAGTCAGATAGCCAACAAGTCTGTTGATTCTCCCTTCAGAAGTTTCTCTTTTACCAACTCTTTGTGCCCCCTAACCATCATCATCTCCTTTCTAGTACTCACAACATTGTGATTGGATTAATGAAACAGCCACCTAACAGGTTTCCCTGCTTATATTTTCTCTCTTTTCAATGCATTCTATATAATGGTCTGAGGGGGGGAAAGAAAAGAAAAATAATTTTCATCATATAATTCCTTGTTCAGACTTATCTAGTGGTTCAGGGTCCCACAGCTTGTACAACTCAATATCCAACCCTGTCTGCAGGTTTTCCCTAGGTACCTGAACTACACAGACTGGTTTCTCTATGAGCTTCCCAAAATTTCATACTCAATCTCCACCAAAAACCTTTGATTCTTGTCCCTTTTCTCCTATTCAAATCCCACCCACCCATCAGGATCCAAATCAAATTCTACCTTCTCCCCTGAATGCTTCTTGACTGAATCAAATCCTAATACCTCACCCCCTCTTCTAAGCTGTTACAGCACTTCTGCCTATAGTATTTATCTTGCCTCAACCATACATTGTTTTGGGTTGTTAGTTAATTGCTTCCTGTTTAGTAATCTCTCTTTTTTTTT
>PVIA01019237.1:0-10988 GCA_004024845.1 Tonatia bakeri | reverse complement strand
GGGTGTCCAGGAAATATTAGGATGTCCTCACCACCACCCCCAACAGGTGTGGGTTGGGGGAAGGGACACATGGAGCAGGGACATTGGGAGCTGTTTTGCATAGCAACAGCTTTGCAGCTAACCTCTGGTGTGGTCATTTAACATATCTATAACCTTTAACTGGTTGCATACGTATGTTAAATAGCTGTGACCACACTCTGAGCCAGGGGGACGGAAGTAAACAACCCCCCCCCCCGCAAGATGTAATTGGGAGGCAACTCCCCCTGGTTACAGCACCTGCGTGAGAACTTGGAGATGATTGGCTCCATGACATGGGGCCACGCCTGCTCAGACTCACAATGGAAGCCCAGTAAAGCTGGAAGGATATGAGAGTGCTGGCAAGTGTAGCCAATTGTGGGAGGAGTCGGAAATGGGGCTGCAGAGGAGGAATGGAGTGGGGATTTAAGCCAAGACATGGCAGCCATTGAGGGGAGAATCACGCAGCTTTCACAGAGTGGACACTCCCATGGCCATTGTGCAGAGAGGACCACGCAGCTTTGCCAGAGTGGGGACCCCCGCAGCTTTAGAAGGGGGAACCACCACCCAGCTTTAGCAGAGATCCTGGCGACACAGCTGATGGTGCCGGGAACCGAGGGAGGCCTACCAGCCAAGATGGATTACTGGGAAGAACTGGGGCTGCCTGAGCCACGGACTTCTGTTTCCTTTCCTGAGATACGGTACCCCAGACTGGGCAAAGGGGGAAGGAAGGACTGTGTGTGTTTGTGGGTGTTTTAAGGGACTTTGGGATTTTGATGAAGACAGTCACTCCTTTAAGTCTGTATAGCATTAAATAAACATTTCCCTTCCTTTTCACGAATCTCTGGCATTGAGAGATGTCTTTCCTATAAGGTGGCAGACATAATGAACCCGGGGTGCTCCTTTCGGTAATAGTATATTGCCCTTTGGCCCCTTGTTCTGTAACAGTTTTTGGCGACTCTGCCAAGATGATAATTGTCGGTAGCAGACCGACCCCCTCAGGTGCAAGAGAGTGAGACTTTGAAATTTTCCCCATCTCGAGAATTTTTCTGTACTCCTCCTGAGGGCATCGGACGCCTATCATGCCTGGAAAGGTGAAAAGGAAATGAAACAGAGAGGGAGCAGAGATGTGAAAGTGTTTTGGTTGAAAACTGGTTTCTGAACATGGTTTTGGAATAATGGAGTTGTGGATAATGGTTTGGTTAGCATGCTGCTTCCACGCTGCCCCTGTCTGCTCACTCACAGTTTTGATGAGCCCAGGTGGCAGTAAGGGAACCTGTATTCAGGTTTGGGGAGGAGGCAAATTCCTAGGCTCTATAAGCCGAGCCTGCGTGTATGTTGGGGATCAGATAGCAAGCCATGTGAGTGTGCTGCCATTTGGGGTAAAATGGAGGATGAACCACGTGAGTGCCCCACCATGGAGAACAGGGCATGCATGGGCATCGCAATCTTGTACGACTCAGCATGCATGGGTGCCGCCATCTTGGAACTGAACAGGGTGGTGGGCTAAGGGTTCTCTTCAGATTATGGGATGTATGCTGCTCCTGTGTGGGCACTGCCTCAGTCAAGTTCTCTGTGTAACTGGTTCTAATAGGAATGACTCTGGTTCTGAAGGTCATGAATTAAGGCCCAAGGGTGACCATCTGATATATGTGGTGTTTCCAAAGTCTAAGCTTCAGAAAGCTGCAAAAGATGTCCCTGCAAATCTAGGGACTTTTAGTGGAAGGTACCTGTGGTGCTAGGGACTTTCGGCTGCCACATGTTGAGTTTAAACATTGAGTTTAAGTATAGTCCTTCCCAGTGTGAGAAAGGAACCAGGATTAAAAGAGAATGGTGGTTAAATCTGGATGAGTAAAATTATGTATAAAGGATGTGAGAAAGGAACCAGGATTAAAAGAGAATGGTGGTTAAATCTGGATGAGTAAAATTATGTATAAAGGATGTGAAAGTTTTTTTTAATTAATGATTATTCAAATGATTTTTTTATTTTTTTATTTTTTAAAGATTATATTTATTTATTTTTAGAGAGGAAAGGGAGGGAGAAAGAGAGAGAGAGAAACATCAATGTGCGGTTGCTGGGGGCCATGGCCTGTAACCCAGGCATGTGCCCTGACTGGGAATCGAACCTGCGATGCTTTGGTTCACAGCTCACACTCAATCCACTGAGCTACCCCAGCCAGGAGGATGTGAAAGTTTTACACTTGAAGTAAAGGAAACCTCAACTACTTGTTTTCTGGTTTCATGGGAAAAGAGCAAATTTCTAACATTGGTTTTGTTTCTGACCAGAAACCTGTATTTGAAGACCTGTTTAAGGTTGCTGTAAGACCTAGGAAAGGTTGCCTGTAACCAGTTGGGGAGCACGCCTTTGCTGATCAGGACCCAGGAAGGGTCATTTCGGACTGATGAGTGCTTCAGCCTGAGGCAAAGGGGGCATGTCTCTGCCATGAGACCATACCTGGAAAGGAGCAAGTCTCTGCAATTTGGTTCTGTTTCTGATCAGAAACCTGTATCTGGAGACCTGTTTAAGGTCACCGTAAGACCTAAGAAAGGTCACTTAACTGGTTGGGGAGCATGCCTTTGCCACTTGGAACCCAGGAAGGGTCATTTGGAGCTGATGAGTGCTTCAGCCAGAGGCAAAGCAGCATGTCCCTGCCATGAGACCAGATGGGAAAAGAGCATGTCTCTGCGAGGCACCAATAGACACATTGGTGGAAGAGAATGCCTCTACCTGTGTATTGTTCCAGAACTCTATGTTTTGGATTTTATTCTGTATCTGCTCCGAAAAGACAATTGAGGATTCTAGGGAAGGTTGAAACTTCACACTCGATAGGAAAGTCTTGAGAAGCCTGGTGGATATCAGAAGGAAAAGGATTTTTTCATGATTTGTATTTTTCTCCCTACCTGATCCCTCCAGAATTTGGTATTCCAAAGGAGTGAATGATGACATAAGGTTTCTTTGCATAAAACCAATAAGACCAGTCATTAATAGCGGTTTTGTTAACCAAGACTTTGACTGGAATGTCATGCCTGAAGGAGGCATGTATGGGTTCTGGTCGTTACCGGAGAGCCCTGAGGAACTGGGGTTGACTTGTGAAGCTAGTGTAAGCCCACGAGAAAAGCCTGGTACTTTGGTTGGTTGTGCAGTTCATGGCAGTCTTTCCAGGGAAGGAATGAAGGTTGACCAAAAAGGAACCTGTAGGCACAATGGAAACCTCAAGGATTTGAGTGAAACAACTGATATAGGTGAAGCCAGATGGCGGATGTGTAGCTCTGCTTCTGTGCCCCAAGGTGCAGACTGAGAATTCAATATGAAAGTCCCCTGTGTGAGTTCTGGCAAAGTGGAATTAAAGATCATAAGTAATCCAGGCTGCTCTTGGTGTGCTTATGCAAACAGTCAAAATTAAAAGTGAGGCCCAAAGTAGTCCCTGTAATAACAATGAGAGTGATCTTAAGGAGAAAAATTGTGGTTCAAGGAAAATCACAATGCTCAGTATTGGACATCAGAAATGGTGCAACTAACTGCCTTGAAAATTTGTTTTCATTTGAAAGTTGAAACTGGGTTTGTAATATCACCAAAGATGTTCAATTTACAGGTATGGGGGACCTGTCAAATTGCCATTGCTACATGTCATTGCAGGAAAGACCTTGTAACTGATTGTCCTCCCAAAAGACAGTCTCACAGGCACAGAGACTCGTTTGGGGATTGTTGTGGGAATTAACCTGTGTCCTCCCAAAAGACAGTCTCACAGGCACAGAGACTGGTTTGGGGATTGTTGTATGAATTAACCTGTGTGTTCTTCTGTTTTCATAGGACGGATGCCTATGACTTCATTACCTGAGTGATTGGTTGCAATATAGGCCTCACCTGAGGAGCCCATTTTCATCATTTCCTGCTGAAACTCAACGGTTTGGCTGAACTAAGTGGTTGGGTTGGTGAAGGGTTCGGGTGATCTGTAGGCTTCACTTTAGAACTGATGTTCCCTTTGTCTGTCTTGATGTCTTGGACAGAAAGGGGCCAGAAATCTGAAAGGAGGGAAATCCTAATGTATTCCCCTCAGCCCGAGTGAAGTATAGTGGGCCACAAGGGTTTTGGATAGGTATAGCATGCCTTGTACACCTTCCTCCTGATAAGCCATTCTTTACTTAAGTCCCTGCTTTTGTCATTCAGTGGTTATGATTTAATTGTGCCTTCCAACTCTTTTCAAATCTGTCACCTCCAGAATATGACCAGAAGGACAACGGTCCAGTAATGCCAGCTTTTGGACACCAAGCTGCACCCATCTCCCTTCAGGGCACCCCTGACCCACGGGTAGGTAGGACAACGTCTATATCCAGCTGGAAGTAGTTACAAGAAGATGAGACCTTCATCCATTGTCGTTTATAAGATTATAAAGTGGGTATAAATCTGAAAGGAGGGATTGTAACAGGGTGCAGCCGGGGGCGGGGGAAATAGGGATTTGGAATGGGGCCCAGAACTCAGGGTGTCCAGGAAATATTAGGATGTCCTCACCACCACCCCCAACAGGTGTGGGTTGGGGGAAGGGACACATGGAGCAGGGACATTGGGAGCTGTTTTGCATAGCAACAGCTTTGCAGCTAACCTCTGGTGTGGTCATTTAACATATCTATAACCTTTAACTGGTTGCATAGATATGTTAATAGCTGTTACCACACTCTGAGCCAGGGGGATGGAAATAACTGCCCCCCCCAAGATGTAACTGGGAGGCAACTCCCCCTGGTTACAGCGCCTGCGTGAGAACTTGGAGATGATTGGCTCCATGACATGGGGCCACGCCTGCTCAGACTCGTGACGGCAGCCCAGTAAAGCTGGAAGGATATGGGAATGCTGGCAAGTGTAGCCAATTGTGGGAGGAGTTGGAAATAGCGCTGCAAAGGAAGATTGGTGCAGGGATTTAAACCCAGATGCGGCAGCCACTGGGGGGAGGACTATGCGGCTTTGCCAGAGTGGAGACTCCCGCGGCCATTGTGCATTGTGCAGAGAGGACCACTCAGCTGTGGCAATAGAAAGGAGAGCCACATGGCTGTGGACATGTAAGAGAGCCACGTGGTTTTGCCAGAGTGCTGACCCCTGCAGCTTTAAAAGAGGGAATCACTACCCGGCTTTAGCAGTGATCCCAGCGACACAGCTGATGGTGCTGGGAACCAAGGGAGGCCTAGCAGCCAAGATGGATTACTGGGAAGAACTGGGGGCTGCCTGAGCCACGGACTTCTGTTTCCTTTCCTGAGATATGGTACCCCAGACTGGGCAAAGGGGGAAGGAAGGACTGTGTGTGTTTGTGGGTGTTTTAAGGGACTTTGGGATTTTGATGAAGACATTAGTTCACTCCTTTAAGTCTGTATAGCATTAAATAAACATTTCCTTTCCTTTTCACGAATCTCTGGCATTGAGAAATGTCTTTCCTATAAGGCGGCGGACATAACAAACCTGGGGGGTTCCTTTTGGTAATAGTATATCACTCTTTGGCCCCTTGTTGTTCGGTAACACTATCTTTTTTTTTTTTTAAAGATTTTATTTATTTATTTTTAGAGTGGAGAACACATGGAGGTTATCCGTGGGGGAGTAAGAAGGGGAGAGGAGAAAAGGTGCAGAGAACAAGTAGCGTAAATTGTAGGTAGAAAATAGACAGGGGGAGGTTAAGAATAGTATAGGAAATGGCTCTGGCTGGTGTAGCTCAGTGGATTGAGCGCGGGCTGCAAATCAAAGCATCGCAGGTTCGATTCCCCGTCAGGGCACATGCCTGGGTTGCAGGCCACAGCCCTCAGCAACCGCACATTGATGTTTCTCTCTCTCTCTCTCTTTCTCCCTCCCTTTCCTCTCTAAAAATAAATAAATAAAATCTTTTAAAAAAAAGAATAGTATAGGAAATGGAAAAGCTAAAGAACTTATATGTATGGCCCATAGACATGAACTAAAGGGGGGAATTGCGATGGGAGAGGGTATGCAGGGTGGAGGGGAACAAAGGGGGGGATGGGATAACTGTAATAGCATAATCAATAAAACATATTAAAAAATAATAAAATAAAACAAAAAGCCAAAATAACCAACATTCATTCATTCATCCAATCATTCGACATATACCTATTGAGTGGGCACTAGCACTTCAACATTTCAATTGAATACACATATTATTCACTACTCCTTCCTACAATCCTCATATTTTGGCAGTCCCATACCTATACTCCCCAAATATTATGTTATGGATCAAATTCTACACCTTTAAAATGATAGAGTCAGCTTCACATGAAAAACAGCAAACTAGAATATACATGTACCTCTCCCCTTTCCTAAAATCCCTTTCTTAAATCCCATGACTATACATACATTTACAAAGCAAAAGGCAGAAACTTCGGACAACAAAGAAAGGAGAGGAGATAATAGGATCAAACTTTCAGCAGCTGGTGAGCAGATGGATATGATAATTTGTTTAGCAGGCCCAAGAAAATGGAAACCTAAATCAGCAATGGAAAAAGCCAAAGGAAAAATCAGTATTATGGGTCCCCCACCCCCAAGTCTCAGGAATTCATTGGCTCAGATACTATAGCAAAACAGTGCGAACGTGGAACTAATAAATGGTAGAAGGGTTGGTGGAATTATTATTTTATAGAACTATGACAAATAATTCTAAAACTTGCATGGAAACAAAAAAGATCCCAAATAGTGAAAACAATATTGAAAAAGAACAAAGCTAGAGGTATGCTCCCTGATATCAAACTATGTTGCAAAGCCATAGTAATCAAAACAGTAGGGTACCTCCACAAAAAATGACACAGAAATCAATGGAAGAGAATAGTGAGTCCAGAAATAAACCCATACCAATAAGGTCAATTAGTCCACAGCAAAGGAAGTGAGAATACACAATGGGGAAAAAACAGTCCCTTCAATAAATGGTGTTGGGAAAACTGGACAGCTACAGGCAAAAGAATGAAATTTAACTACTATCTTGCACCATACACAAACATAAGCTAAAAATGGATTAAAGACTTGAACATAAGACCTGAAACAATAAAAATCCTAGAAGAAAAATAGGCAGTCAGCCTTTTGACATCAGACTTAGCAATATTTTTTTGGATATGTCTTCTCAGAAAAGAGTAACAAAACCAAAAATAAACAAATGGGACTACATCAAACCAAAAAGCTTTTGCACAGCAAACAAAACCATCAACAAAATGAAAAGACAACCTACCAAATGGGAGAATATATTTGCAAATAATTTAATGTCCAAAATATATAAAGGGGTTAATGTCTAAAATATGTATAAGAACTCATAGAACTAAATATTAAAAAAAAAAAACAAATTATCTGCCCTAACTGGTGTAGCTCAGTGGACTGAGCGCGGGCTGCGAACCAAAGCATCGCAGGTTTGATTCGCAGTCAGGGCACATGCCTGGGTTGCAGGCCACAGCCCCCAGCAACCGCACACTGATGTTTCTCTCTCTCTCTTCCTCCCTTCCCTCTCTAAAAATAATTAAATAAAATCTTTTAAAAAAATTAAGACTGGGTAAGTACTGGTAGGAAAACTGAGAAAATTTACCACAAAATTCCCTTAAAAGACAAAGATGGATGTTCTTGCCCCTAAATATTATGGGGGTTCACCCATCTCAAGTTTATGATAGCCAAGTTGGATTGTCATCTAAAAGCATTCAGTATGGCAATTTGAACCAAGTTTGCAGGTTTTGGACTGAATTTATGATTTTCAAACTGGTCATCAGGAAGCCAAGAAATAAAAGTTGCAAGGAAATCAACAAACTTTCTAGTTGCAACCTTGACCTGTGCAGATCAAAGGTGAAGACAGGTCAGGATCTTGGGGACTTTATTTTATACACAGAAGATTCCAATCCTCAGGACCTGCCAATCACAGAATCAACACAAACTCTAAACTCATCTAAACATACTCAGGGCTTTTTTCTCCCTGACTACACACACACACACACACACACACACACACACACACACACACACACAATTCATATATGTACATGAACACACACACATAAAATTTTTCCTGAAATCATAGGTTTCCCTGAACATCACATTTATCAAACTCATGGTTCTCTTTGATATGGTGTAGGCTAGGAATCCCATGTAAGAGAACTTGCCCAAATTCTAAAGACTGGTTATTGCTCTCCTCTATGTTGACACTGAAATTACAGAAAATGGGAAACTGATAATAACAAAGGCAAAAAATAAACAAATAGCCCTCCTTTCTACACTTTGTCAAAATAAATATGTACTTTATTCCTTATTATAAAGGTAACATAAGCATTAGAATAAACTTCCAACAAAAGAGGAGCATAAAATACGTAGACACGCCCTGGCTGGCGTAGCTCAGTGGATTGAGCGCGGGCTGCGAACCAGGCATCGCAGGTTCGATTCCCAGTCAGGGCACATGCCTAGGTTGCAGGCCATGTCCCCCAGCAACTGCACATTGCTGTTTCTCTCCCTCTCTCTCTCTCTCTCTCTCTCTCTCTCTCTCTCTCCCTCCCTCCCTTCCCTCTCTAAAAATAAATAAATAAAATCTTTAAAAAAAAATACGTAGACACATAGAAAAGCTTGCGTACCATGTATTCCAGACACTTTTCTACGTATGAATATATTTTAAACCAAAACTGAAATCATTTAATATAATCTCTTCAGAGACCTGTTTTCTCACAGAGTAAACATTTTTTCCATCAAGTCACTCGCACTTTCTCAACAACAAAAAATATATGTAAACGGCAAAAATTTCTAAAATGATTGAATTTTTGAAGATTTCCCCTTATTTATCTGGTTGATCAATCTTCTGATCAACACACACAAAAAAAATGGAGAAGTAGTATAGTGGCAAGTTTCTGAGCTGGAGATCAAACAACTTCACTCATATCTCTGGGCTTCTTTGCTTCTATGTAAAATGAAGAGTTGGAAGGAAGTGTTTTAGTAGGTCAGGAAGGTAAGAGTCTCCTGATCTTGGAGTCAGGGGTGTCAGTCTTCAGCTCACCCCATACTAGACAGGAACCTTGTGCCAGTCACTTAGCTTCACTAAGTGCTGCTGTCCTCTTCCATATAAAGGACTGAAATTAACTCACTTTAACAGGCTGTTGCATGGGAATTTCCCTGTCTGGAATTCTGGCTGGAGCTCAAAGCTGAAAACAATACATAATGCTACACTATCCATGAAGGATTTGATAAGTGGCTTAAATCTGACCCTATGACCCTTATTCATTGCTCACCACCTGCCTGCACAGGAGAGGAGCCCAGGCTCTGAGACAAGGGAACCAACTGCACATAGAAAGGGAGGAGAGGTAGAAAGGGAGGAGAGGAACACGAGTTTGTTCTCCCCTTTTGGAGAACAACCAGAGTGCTTTTCTACTTCCTGAAAGGGTAGAAGCCAGTTTCAGGGACCTCTGTTCTTCCCTCTGTCCCAGTGTTTGGGCTACAGAGACTGACACCTGACTCTTCTCTTGCTGGGCAAGTTTAAATATGAGAAAAGAAGTCAGAGGCTGGGGTTGGCACAGACTACACCTTCAGAGCTCTATGGGAAAAGGAGACGAGTTTTCTGAGGCTAAAACAGTGATGCCAAAGGCAGGTGCACCAGACTAACCTGCCCAAGGACAAGCCTGCCAGAGTGCGATGACCCCAATGCAAAGTGGCTATGAGGGGCCCATGGTCAGAGGTATGCTAGAGAGAGAATGGATGGAACTGGGAAGCTAGGGAAAGTTTGAGGTCCCACAGGGGCAGGGTACTCCACATCCACAAAAGCACTGCACATGAGGAAGAGCCAGCTTTGGGATAGCTGCCCACATGGGCCCCCACACCAGACTGTGAGAGTATCAGACCAGTGGAAGGTTTTTCTCCCTGATCTTCCTCCCTTCTTCAACTGGACACTGTGGAGAAGGCAGAAGCTGCAGGCAGGTGGGTAAGGGACAGGCTAAAGATGGAAGTGAGGAAAAGAGACCCTGCCCATTTTCTTCACTAAGGTTTCCAATCTGGGCATGTTACAGAACAATAAGGGGGGCCAAAGGGGACCGAGGACAATATACTATTACTGAAAGTAACCCCCAGGTTCGTTATGTCTGCCGCCTTATAGGAAAGACATCTCTCAATGCCAGAGATTCGTGAAAAGGAAGGGAAATGTTTAATGCTATACAGACTTAAAGGAGTGACAATGTCTTCATCAAAATCCCAAAGTCCCTTAAAACACCCACAAACACACACAGTCCTTCCTTCCCCCTTTGCCCAGTCTGGGGTACCGTATCTCAGGAAAGGAAACAGAAGTCCGTGGCTCAGGCAGCCCCAGTTCTTCCCAGTAATCCATCTTGGCTGGTAGGCCTCCCTCGGTTCCCGGCACCATCAGCTGTGTCGCCAGGATCTCTGCTAAAGCTGGGTGGTGGTTCCCCCTTCTAAAGCTGCGGGGGTCCCCACTCTGGCAAAGCTGCGTGGTCCTCTCTGCACAATGGCCGTGGGAGTGTCCACTCTGTGAAAGCTGCGTGATTCTCCCCTCAATGGCTGCCATGTCTTGGCTTAAATCCCCACTCCATTCCTCCTCTGCAGCCCCATTTCCGACTCCTCCCACAATTGGCTACACTTGCCAGCACTCTCATATCCTTCCAGCTTTACTGGGCTTCCATTGTGAGTCTGAGCAGGCGTGGCCCCATGTCATGGAGCCAATCATCTCCAAGTTCTCACGCAGGCGCTGTAACCAGGGGGAGTTGCCTCCCAGTTACATCTTGCGGGGGGGGGGGGGGGGGGGGTTGTTTACTTCCGTCCCCCTGGCTCAGAGTGTGGTCACAGCTATTTAACATACGTATGCAACCAGTTAAAGGTTATAGATATGTTAAATGACCACACCAGAGGTTAGCTGCAAAGCTGTTGCTATGCAAAACAGCTCCCAATGTCCCTGCTCCATGTGTCCCTTCCCCCAACCCACACCTGTTGGGGGTGGTGGTGAGGACATCCTAATATTTCCTGGACACCC
>PVIA01019236.1:0-10998 GCA_004024845.1 Tonatia bakeri | reverse complement strand
GATGTTGCATAGGGTAGGAGGTCCTTCTTTCTTTCTGCTGCATAGAATTCCATTGTGTAAATGTACCATAGTTTTTTGATCCATTCATTTACTGATGGGCATCTAGGTTGCTTCCAGCACTTAGCTATTGTAAATTGTGCTGCTATGAACATTGGGGTGCAAAGGTTCTTTTGGATTGGTGTTTTAGGATTCTTAGGGTGAATGTGGTTTCATTATTACTCACTTAGTTGCATTATCTAAGTTGGAAAGATAAAGTTTAATACTGAACGTAAAGGCAATTTTTGGTCTTCCATAAGTTCTGACTAAATTCTCTCTTATTTATTTAAATAAAACTGTACATTAAATTTCTAGTTAAATATAGCATATTGAAAGACCTTGTTCATCTTCTTCCTGTCCTTTGCAACACTAAATGATATTGCAAAAATGAAAACAAAGTTTTAAGTCCATATAGACAAATATTAAAGAAAATGAGATAGTAGCATAAAAACTTTTTTGGGGGAAGAACATGAAAGATATAACAGGTTTACCAGGGCAGCTGAACCCAACCTACATGCCTCCAGATAGGAACACTAATGATGAGTGAGCATATTTACCCCTTCAGCATTGTGCCTAGGACTTGGAGGCACAGGGTTCTCTAGTGGACAAGGGTCAAACAAGGGAACTGATTGAGAACAATACAGGAAGCAGTCAGAATGCCTGATCTTCTCTCTTACTTCTGAAAGTCAGGTAATTATTTTCTTCTCCAAATTTTTACTCTCTGGAGGAACTGACCTGGACAAGTTCTAGACAACTAACATCAAAAAGTCAGGAGAAAAGGCCCACAACTAAAAAACACAGAAAATATGAAATTGTCCAGAGCTACATTGAATAGTGCATGATGGAATTCCAGTATGTCTTCACATGGAATGGTGGTGCCTTGAGCCCTTCTCAGCCACCTAGCTCCAAGAAGATCAGAAAATTTTACCACCATGCTACCTTTATGCCTAAAAAGAATAGTAGGAGTTTTAAAAGATTTTATATATTTAAATTTGAGAGTTTCCCCAATGAACCAGACAATTTGCCCCTTAATTACCACGTAGTGAAACAGCATGAGGTAGGGATCCAACTTTATGCTTTTGTATGTTGATATGCAGATATCCAAGCCCCATTTGTTGAAAAGACTCCCACTGTCTTTTGTCTTTCTCCATCCTCCCAGTGCTTGTTCTGGAGTCATGTTCAGCTGTTGGATTGCATGGCAGAAAAGTAAGCTAAAGCCCTACATTTCTAGCCATTAGTCCTAGAATATGGGCCTTTATAACCTAGAGAGTATATTTCTGAAGAGGCATGGGTTGACCATAAACAGATACCAAAGTTTTGGTAACAGAAATATGGTGTAGAACTTTGCATAAATCCCAAACTGCACAGTCAAAACAGGTTCATATAACACTGCAAAATCTGTGAAAAAAATTAACTGACATTGGAATCACAGACCACAAAAGGTGGGTTAGAACTTTTGGTCTGAAGTTAACTTAATTGATTGCCTACTAAATGGAAGGAAAATATTAACATTTTCCATAGGATTTAAAAAAGATGTAAGGATCTAATAGCATAGTATTTAAAATATCCAGGTTTTAATACAAAATTACTTGATATTTTAAACCAGATGAAAAACATCTCAACAATGGACAAAAGAAGAGACAAACAACTGACATCAATCCCAAGATGATCAAATGCTGGAATTATGATATAAAAACTTATGAAGCAGCCATGATAATCATGCTCCAAGAGCTAATAGGCCACATTCTTGAAACAAATGGCAAGATAGAACATCTCAGCAGAAAAATAAAAGGTATAAGTCAGGACAAAATGGGAGTTTTAGAACTAAAAAATGTAAGAACTGAAATTAAAAACACACTTGATAGACCGAACAGCAGAATGGAGACAACCAAAGGGTCAGTTAACTTGAATCTAGATCAATAAAAATTATCTAATTTGAACAACAGACAAAAAATTTAAAAAAATAAAAATTTCCATCCTGAGGGAACTGTAGAAAGGGGAAGAAAAGGGAAAGATGTGGAAAGGTCTACTTTTCATATTATCAGAATCCCAGAAGAAAACAAGCAGTGTGGTTTAGAAAAAATATTTAAAGAAGTAATGTCTGAAAACTTTGTAAAATACATAAAATACATATAATTATAGGTGTATAAGCTCAGTAAAACCTGAACACAATAAATTCAAAGAAGACTTCCCAGACATATAATCAAACTGCTAAAAACCACACACAACCCTCTCTTTTAACCTCCTCTCAAATTCATGAAAACAGTCAGAGAAAAACTGTATAATACATGTAGGGGATCAGTGATTTGAATGACAATGTATTTGTCATCAGAAACCAGGGAGGCCCAAAAGTAGGACACATGGTTTTGTTTTGTTTGTTTGTTTATTTATTTATTCATTTATTTATTGTCTTATAGGTATATTTATTCACAAAGGAAACTATTTTTACAATATACAGTATGTCCCACATTTCAACCTATCAGAGCTGCAATTTGCAGCTAGACTGATGCTGCACCCCGTGCTCAGCTGATTAGTGATGATCATAAGCAGGTACAGGACTGGAAGCTTTAAAAGCTTTACTTCTTTTATCAGCACTCCTGATTTTGTAAACATTGAGGCCTAGGATATAATACAAAATTTCTACCTAGATCTCCTGGTAAAACTAGGTGTAGTAGGGCTTTGTTGAGGGCCGCCCTGCCTGGTCTTAGGAATCTGTAACCACCTGTGACTATGGCTGAGTAAGAGGCCTCTGAACCAGAAGACACTAAGGAGACAAAAGCTTATTTCCCTGGCATGAGTGCTGCCTGTTCTAATGCCTGGCTCCCTTTGCATGATTGGCAGTCAATGGCGGGTAACAATTCTCTAGGAAAGAGAATGAACATAAGACAGACATGATCATGTGGGAATGCCCTAAGGGAAGAGCCTCAGAGGGCTGTGGAAATGACAGGGTGATTGACATCAACCCCTGCCCCCTCAGCTTTGTCAAAGCCTGGGTCCTTGAGAAATCCAAGTCTCCCAGCTGCCTCTGTCTCCTCTGTCCAACTCAGGCCTGTGAAAATAACAGGGGCGGTGCAGTCCAGACCAGAGTCCGAGGACCCCTGGGGTAATCAGGCCTGAGAAATAGAATATGAAAGATCCTGTGAGATCTGCTTGCTGGAGGATGCTCTTTAATTAGAATATGAAGTCACGGGCAGGAAATGAAACTAAGCTTTAAGTCCTGTAGTCTTTTTAAATGGTAAAACCTCAAAATTTCTGGCTTAGGATCCCAGCAGGAGATCTGTCACCGCCTTTCAAAGCTAACTACTTGTAATTTGCAAACTGTATTTGTATTCAAGAATAAAACTCTGCTTGGGCAGGGGGGAAGGACGCTTTCCCCTAGAGGGGGTGGCTATGGTGCTCCCCACTAGAAAGAGTGGTCGTTTCGTCACTATTTCCCTACAGGACCAGGTTGTCTCTGTGTATGTTTTTCTCATGTTTCAACAGGGATGGATACTGCTGGCTGGTATCTGCCACTGGGCTTCATAGGGACCCAAACATTTTTAATGAGGCCTTGAGGCATCTCACTGCAGGACCAGGGGCTCAGGCTGCCATGACCCATACAGCCAACAACTTGGGAAGTTCACCAAATACACAGGCACTACATGTAGCACATCAGTTTTAATAAATTTAAAGAAAACAACTGTCAACCTAGAATTCTATATCCAGTGAAAATAACTTTTAGAAATGAAGGTGAAATAAAGACATTCTCAAAAAAAGTAAAACTAAGAGAATTCATCATGAACACACTTGCTCTAAAACAAATGCAAAGGGAAATTGTTAAATAATAGAAAAATCATATCAGAGGAAAACTTTGCACTTCTGAAATGAAGGAAGAGCAACAGGATTAGTAAATAAAATATGTCTTAAAATATTTCCTTTTAAGTTATTTAAAATCTATATGATGGTTGAAAGCATAAATTGAAACATTGCCTGGTGTCTTTTAAAAAATGTATATAATACTCTTCAGTTCCATCCATGTTGTTGCTAAGGGTAGGGTTTCCTTCTTTCTTTTTGCTGCATAGTATTCCATCATGTAAATGTACCACAGTTTTTTGATTCACTCATCTAGTGATGGGCACTTAGGCTGTTTCCAGCATTTGGCTATTGTGAATAATGCTGGTATGGACACTGGGGTGCCTAGGTTCTTTTGAATTGGTGATTCGGGATTCTTAGGGTGTAATCCCAGCAGTGGTATTGCGGGATTAAAAGGCAGTCCCATCTTTAGTTTTTTGATGAAATTTCATACTGTTTCCCACAGTTACTGCACAAGTGTACATTCTCACCAGTAGTGTACTATGGTTCCCTTTTCTCCACAACCTCACCAGCACTTGTGTGTTGATTTTTTTTATGATGGATATTCTGACTTGTGTGAAATGGTATCTTATTGTGGTTTTAATTTGCACCTCTCTGATGGCTAGTGATGTTAAGCATTTTTTTCATGTATGTATGGGCCCCCTATGTCTTCCTTGGAGAAGTATGTGTTCAGGTCCTTTGCCCATTTTTTAATTGGATGGTTTGTCTTCCTGGTGTGGAGTCATGTGAGTTCTTCATATGTTTTGGAGTGAAAGACTAATACCATATGATCTCACCCATAAGTGGAACCCAGTCACCAGAACAAATGAGCAAAACAGAACCACAAACATGAAAATAAAGAACAAATTGACAGTGACCAGAGGAGGAGGCGGAAGAGAGTAATGAGGGGAATAAGGGAAAGGGGCAAGTTAAGGAACATGAATAGAAGATGATGGGCATGAACAATGGGGATGAGTTGACTGTGGGAATTGTGGGGGATGGGGCAGTGGAGAGCAATGGGGAAAAAGGCAGAGTGACTGTAACTGAACAACAATACAAAAATTTTAAAATGTGTATAAGATGCAATACACATGACAACAACTGCATAAAGGGAGGAAATTCAAGGATCCACATGGTGTAAGCTTCTTACATTCAATTTGAGGCAGAAAAATATTTATTTTAAATAGACTGTGCAGGGATAAGTAAATGGTTTGCAATCTTTAGAAAAAATCTCTAAGAATATACTCAGATATAGTAAAACACTAAAAGAAAGATTAAAGGAATAGTAGAGATCTTCAAGTAATCTAAAAAAGTCATGAAGGGGAAATAGAAAAATTCAGAACAGAGGGGACAATCTAATAAATAATAAAATGAATGACCTATTAAAATATATTAATAATTACATTAAATGCAAGGTGTCTAAGCACATCAATTGAAAATCAGAGATTATTGCAAATGATTGAAAAATAATATATGAGCCAATTATATGCTTTCCATAAGAAATCACTTCAAGTATAATGCATGTGTATATTAAAAGTAAAAAATGTGGGAAAAGGTATTTCATGCAACCATTAATAAAACAAAAACTAAAGTAGCTATAGAAATATGAGAAATAAGTAGACTTCATAGCAAAGAAAATTTATAAGGGGAAAAGAGGGAAATTGTGTAATGATAATGGTTTAATTAACCAAGGAAAAGAACAACTGAAAATGTATTTACATATAATAAGAGATCTTCAAACTACATGAAGCAAAAGCTGACAAAAATAAAAAGAAGAATATATAAATTCAAATTAGAGTTTGATATAACAACATCTCTCTCTCTCAGAAACAGGTGAAGCTGACAGACAGAAAATCATTGAGAATATAGAAGTACTAACATCATGTGTCAATGAAGTCTAAAAGTGAGTCAAAGAGGCAGTCTCAAGGAAAATTAGAAAGTATAGTATTTTGAACTGAACAAAAGTGAAAATACAAGATAACAAAATTTGTGAGATACAGCTAAAGAAGTACATAGAGTGAAGTATATAGCATTAAATACTTATATTAGAAAGTAAGAAAGGTCTCAATCAATAAATTAAGCTTCCATCTACAGAGAGAAAAAGAAGAACAAAATAATCCAAAGCAAACAAAAAGAAGGAATTAAGATAAGAGCAGATCAATAAAACTGGACACAGAAAAATATTATGAAAATACTAATGAACACAAAAGCTCATTTTTGGAAAAGATAAATTATATTGACAAATGCCTAGTAGAACTGACAGGAAAAAAAGAGATAAAAATGACCAATATGAGGAAGCAACAAAAGCAACAAAAGGAAGCTATCACTACATACCACACAGCAATTAAAAGGATAGTAAGGGAATAGTACAAACAACTCTATCCACATAATTTTGACAACTTCAGTGAAATAGATCAATTCCCTGAAAGCTACAATTTACCAAAACTCCCCATATTGAAACAGAAAAAATGACCAAAACTCCAGATTAAGGAGAGGCTTCAGACAGGCAAAGCTGGGACAAATCTGTTTATTGTGCACGTTGAAGGTATTGTGAACTTGAGGATTTCTTTCTAGCCATACTATATTAAAAGTAAATTAAAATGAGCTCTTCCTCTTTGTAACTCAGGGAACCAAGTTTTTCAACATTTATATATATAACTATAAAGGCAGGCTTAGCAACTTTGGAATCATACATTTTAGATTATTTTATACATGTAATTGGAGGATTCTGTGGAGTTGGAATCCACTGTATTCCAGTCATTTGGTAAATAAGTACTGAGAACTTACATTTTTAGACTATTCAAGGGATATGACAGTGGATAAGAGACATATACCAGAGCTCATTCTGGATTTTGCCAAGGTCATTGTGGTCAATGGCAGCAAATGTCACATGATTAAAGTACTCCAGGACCCTGGCTGGTGTAGCTCAGTGGATTGAGCGCGGGCTGCGAACCAGGCATAGCAGGTTCGATTCCCAGTCAGGGCACATGCCTACGTTGCAGGCCATGTCCTGCAGCAACCGCACATTGATGTTTCTCTCTCTCTCTCTCCCTCACTTCCCTCTCTAAAAATAAATAAAAATAAAATCTTAAAAAAAAAAAAGTACTCCAGGCAAAGAAGCATTGCTGTACTGTATTAAAGATAGTGAGGGAAACACCATTTTCATCATGATTTTATCAAAATCAGAATTCTTAAATATCATGCTTTGGTTCCATTTTATTCAGCTGTAGTAACTTCATATATAGAGATTTTTGCTCAGCTGTAGGTTTTAGCTGATATCAAGACGTGACAAATAGATTCTCTAATAACTCATATTCAAGTTATTTATAGAACTGGGATTTGCAATTGAAAGGTAAAACCTGAGCAGACTTGGAGTGCCACTGGCTGAATAGTAATTGGTCTCAAGTCATGAGATGAAAATTTAATGGATTATATTAAGGATGATTAATTTTCTTGCCAATCATGTAATAATCCTTGGATTGCTATGACTCTAAACTCATCTGTTTAAGCATTTTTCAACTATTAAGTTTAGGGAAGTTGTGCATTTACATAACAGATGTGTTTTCGTGGGTTCAGTAAATAAATATGTATTTAAACATTTCATTCAAGAGGTACTCATTCTCATGTGGACATAGTAACATAAGATTCTTTATGTAAAATGGCTTTTGTAGAGAGACAAATAATAAGTTTGAAAACCAACTCTGCCACCTCACCAACTGTGAGACCTTAGATAACTCTTTAACCTCTTAAACTTTCTGTTTTATGATTTGTAAAATCTAAAAAGGTTATTATGGAGATGAATAGCATTAATAGAGGAGATACATGTAAAGTGCTTGTTAATATCATTCTCCAGCCTCCTCCATGTGGTAAGAAATATGGCTGGCTACCAGAGGTTCTGATCTACCACATTTAGGGCTTTGTGGTCACAGAAAAGAGAGCTCTTATCTACTCTGTTGACTTCTCATAGGTCCTGAGAACATTTTAATTTAATTTTCTGATTTAATGGAGAAGTGGGGTCCAGACCCACCATTGCTAATTCCACTGAGTGTTCTATCTTGAAACTTGAACCAATCCCAAAGCAAATGTCACTTGAGCATGAGTATTCCTTTTTAATTCAGCAGTTCCATCAATTGGCCTTTTAGCCTGGATTTTTGAGATGCTAACTCTAAATTACTCAGATTTTGCAGGGACTGTGTGGTCACTGGACATTTTTACAAATATTATTAAGATGGAAAATCAACACAGGACTCTTCTCTTACAAATAGGAGGGAAAGATAAAGAAACTGACATTTATTGAGGGTGTAGTTAGTGGAGTTCTAAAATGTTCTTCCAAGATTTACCAACATAATATTTGGGACTGTGAATATGATAAAAAATCATACTTGGCAAAAGAAATTTTACAAATATAGTTAAAATCACTAAACAGTTGACTTAATCAAAAGGCAGGTCACTGTGGTGGGCATGATCTAATCACACAAGCTATTTTTTTCTAAGATGATTGGATTTTTCTCATCTTTATTGGATTTTTTCCATTACCACTTAGTCCCATTACACCTCTCTCCCCCAGCAATCACAACACCATTGTCCATGCCACAAGTCCTTTTTCTTTTCTCCATCCCTTCACTCTCTAACCTCTTTCACCCACTAACTGTCATCTGCTCTCCATCTATCAGTCTGTCCCCATTGTCCTTGTTAGTTGTTTGTTCATTAGATTCCACATATGAGTGAAATCATATGGTATTTGTATTTCTCTGACTGGCTTATTTCACTTAGCATAATGTTCCTCTAGTCTATCCATACTTTTGCAAAGGATAAAATTATCTTCTTTTTTATAGCTGAGTAGTAGTGCACTGTGCAAATGACCCATAGTTGTTTTATTCACACATCTACTGATTGACACTTGGGCTACTTCCACATCTTGGTGATTGTAAATAATGCTGCAGTGAACATAGGGGTGCTTATGGTCTTTCAAATTAGTGTTTTGGGTTCATTTAGATACATTTCCAGAAGTGGGATCCCTGGTCAAACAGTAGATCTATTTTTAATTTTTGGAGGTATCTCCACAGTGGCTGCATCAATCTGCATTCCTACAAACAGTGCAAAAGAGTACCCCTTTCTCTACATTCTTGCCAGCACTTATTGCTTGTTGATTTATTGATGATAGCCATCTGACAGGTGTGAGGTGATATCTCATTGTGGTTTTAATTTGCATTTCTTTGATTAGTGACATTGATCACCTTTTCATATGTCTATTTGCCTTCTGTATGTCCTCTTTGGAGAAGTGGTTATTCAATACCTTTGCCCATCTCTTTAAATTTGATTGTTGTTTTTTTTTGGTGTTGAGTTTTACAAGCACTTTATAAATTTTAGATATTAACACCTTATCAGATGTATCAGTGAATACATTCCCTCATTCTGAGGGTTGTCTTTTAATTTTGTTGATGATTTCCTTTGATGTGCAAAAACTTTTTAGTTTGATGTAGTCCCATTTGTTTCTTTTTTCTTTTTTCCCCTTGCCTGGGGAAATATATCTGATAAATAATTGCTATAAGCAATGTCTGAGATTTTGTTGTCTATAATTTCTTCTACAACTTTTATGCTTTAGAGTCTAATAGTTAAGTCTTTGATCCATCTTGAATTTATTCTGGTTTGTGGTATAAGAAGGTGGTATAGTTTCATTTTTCTGCATGTATCTGTCCAAATTTCCCAACACTTTTATTGAATAAACTATCTTTAGCCCATTGTATGTGTTTGATTACTCTATTAAATATTAATTGACTATAAAATTGTGGGTTTATTTCTGTGCTCTACTCTGTTCCATTGATCTATGTGTCTGTGTCTGTTTTTATACCAGTGCCATGTGGTTTTGATTGCTATGGCCTTATAGTATGGTTTGATAGTAAGAAGCAAGATTTCTCCAATTTTGTTCTTCTTTCTCAGGATCACTGTTGTTATGTGGGGGCTTTTGTGGTTTCACATAAATTTTTGAAACATTTGGTCAGTTTTGTGTAATGTCATTGCTATATTGGTAGGAATTATGTTGAATCTATAGATTGATTTTGTTTGTATGGCCATTTTAATGATGTTAATTCTTCCTTGCCATGAACATGGTATATGCTTTCACTTACTTGTGTCATCTTTCTTCAGTGTCTCATAATTTACTACATTTTGGTTAGGGTTATTCCTAATTATTTTATTCTTTTTCAAACAATTGACGATGGGATTGTTTTCTTAATTTCCCTTTCTGTTAGTTTGTTACTGGCATATAAAAATGCAAATGATTTCTGGATATTAATGTTGTATTCTGCCACTTTGCTGATTCATTTATCACTCCTAGTAGTTTTCTTGGTGGAATCTTGTACAGTATCATGCCATCTGCAAATAAAGGAAATTTTACTTCTTCCTTTTGAATTTTGATGCCTTTTATTTCTTTTTCTTGCCCTATTATTGTGGCTTGGACTTCCAGTGCTATATTGACTATGAGAAGTGAAAAGAGATCTCTCTAACTTTTTGCCAGTCTTAAGGGGAACACTTGTAGTTTCTGCCCACTAAGTAGGATGCTGAGAGTGGGTTTGTCATATATGGCCTTTATTATGTTTACGTTTATTCACTCTATTTCCACTTTGCTGAGAGTTTTTATTAGAAATGCATGCTGGATTTTATCAAATGCTTTTTCTGCATCTATTGATATGATCATGTGGTTTTTTCCTTTATTTTGTTTATGTGGTGAATTGCCCTTATTGGTTTGTTGTACTAACTTTACATTTCAGAATAAGTCTCACTCGATCATGCTGTATGATCTTTTCAATGAATTACTGTATTCAGTTTGGTAATATTTCTTTTGAGGTTTTAGCATCCATGTTCTTCAAGGATACCAACCTATAATTATCTTCTTTGTAGCATTTTTATCAGCTTTTTGTATTAGAATTTTGGCCTTGTAAATAAGGTTGGGAGCCATGCCCTACTCTTGAAATTTTGCAATAGTTTGAGAAAGAAAAGTGTTAGTTCTTCTCAAAATGTTTGGTACAATTCACCTATGAAGCCATCCTGTCTAGGGCTTTTGTTTGTTGGGAGTTTTTTGACTTCTGCACAAATTTCACTAGGTGTAATCTATTCAGATTCTCTGATTCT
>PVIA01019235.1:0-10998 GCA_004024845.1 Tonatia bakeri | reverse complement strand
TGGTTGAAAAATGAAAGGAAAAAAAAGAAAGATACCCCAAATGAAATAAAGAAAAATATTCAGAGAACCAACAGTGAAAGCAAGGAAACCAGGACTCAAAGCAATGATGTAAAACAAGAGGAAGAAATAAACATCCAACCAGAACAGAATGAAGAAACATGAATTCAAAAACAGTGAAGAGAGTCTTAAAAACTTCTGGAGAACCTGAAACATTCCAATAATCAAACTATAGGGGTGCCAGAAGGAGAAGAGCAAGAGCAAGACATTGAAAACTTATTTGAACAAACAATGAAGGAAAACTTTCCCAATCTGGTGAAGAAAATAGACTTCCAGGAAGTCCAGGAAGCTCAGAGAGTCCCAAAGAAGTTGGACAAAAAGAGGAACGCACCAAGGCACAGCATCATTAAGTTACCCAAGATTAAAGACAAAGAGAGAATCCTAAAAGCAGCAAGAGGAAAGGAAAGAGTTTCCTACAAAGGAGTGCCCATAAGACTACTAGCTGATTTCTCAAAACAAACCTTGCATTCAAGAAGGGGCTGGAAAGGAGTATTTGAAGTCATGAAAGGCAAGGACCTACATCCAAGCTTACACTATCCAGCAAAGCTTTCATTTAAAATGGAAGGGCAGATAAAATGCTTCCCAGATAAGGTCAAGTTAAAGGAGTTCATCATCACCAAGCCATTATTACATGAAATGTTAAAGGAAATTGTCTAAGAAAAAGAGGATCAAAAATATGAACAGTAAAATGACAACAAACTCACAACTATCAACAAATGAACCTAAAAGAAAAGAAAAACAACAAAAACTAAGCAAACAACTAGAATAAGAATAGAATCAGAGAAATGAACATCACATGGAGGGATTTCAGTGGGGAGGAGGAAGGGCAGAATGGGTGGGAAAATGTACAGGGAAAAGGATACATAATTGGTAGGCATAAAAGAGATGGGGATGCTACAAAACAGACTGGGGTGGGGAACAATATACTATTATTGAATGGACCCACCCTTGTGCTCTGAGAGTCCCCCACCTCATACTAGGTTTGCCTTGCCTGGCACCAGGGAATGATATCTTTCAATACCAGAAATTGATGAAAAGGAAAGGGATTATTTATTTAAAGAGTTATACAAACTTCAGAGTAATAACTTAATGTCTTCATTGAGATCCCAAAGTCCTTTAGAATACCCACAAACACACAGTCCTTCCTTCCCCCTGTGCCCAGTCCAGGGTACCATATTTCAGAAAAAGAAATACAAGTCCACAGTCCTTCTCTGCCCAAGCCATGCGGTCCCCCAAAGACTCTAACTTTCTTTTTGCCCAACCCGTGTAATCCCAAAAAGATGCCGCATGGCTGCCATGCCTGGGTTTAAATCCCAGCGCCAATATTCTTCTGACGCACTGTTTCTGGCTCCTCCCACAATTGTCCACAGATGCCAGCATTCCCATATTTCTCCAGCTTTACTGGGCTGCCATAGTAAGTCTGGGCAGGTGTGGCTCTGTGGTGTGGAACCAATCATCTCCAAGCTCTTACACAGGTTCTGTAATCAGGGGGAGTTACCTTCTACTTACAACATGGGTTGAAGTCACTCCCATCCCCCTGGCTCAAAGTACGACCACAGTTGTTTATCATATGTATGAAACCAGTTAAAGGTCATAGATATTTTAAATGGCCATTCTAGAGGTTAGCTGCAAAACTGTTGCTATTCAAAACAACTCTCAATGGCCCTGCTCCATGTGTACCATTCCCTAGCTCAGACTTGTGAGGGTGAGGACATCATATATATATAATTTCTAATATTTCCTGGACACCAAGTTCTGGACTCCATTACAAATCCCTATTTGGGACACACTCCCCTTGGCTGCACCATGTTACAGGGAGAGATCAAAAATGGTATAGGTAACAGAGAAGTAAAATAAACTTATATGTACAACCCATGGACATGAACTAAGTGGGGGGGGGATGCTGGAGGGTTGGGGCATGCAGGGCGGAGGGGGGATCAAGGGGAAAATTGGGAAAACTGTGATAGCATATAATCAATAAAATAAACTTATAAAAAGAAATGGCTAGGCTTTCACCTCCTGTCATACTGGTTTGTGGGTGCGAGAAAGAAAAGAAGATTCAGGAAATGGTAGATTCTAATGCACTTGCTCAGATCCATGCTTTTCACAAGACATGAGAAGACTGGAACAACCTGGAAAAAACATTTCACAAAGCTGGGCAGCCAAGCTCTAGGAGGTTACAACATGAAAGTGCCATAGAGTCTCTCCATCAAGGTGGTTTCTGTCTCTTAGAAACAGGGCTGGCAGAATTCAGGTCTAGGACAAGCCAGTAAGAAAGGGAGGGTGCAGAAAGAGAGGGCTGCAACCAGCCCCCTTAAGGAGTTTGAATGTGTACAAGAATCAATGTTTATTATAATTATCCAAGTTACATGTCAGCAATGAAGATTGTCAGGTCCCAACTTAGGCCTGATGAAGCAGAATATTTGGAGTGTCAATCAGTGGTCATTGGAGCCAATTCAATACCATTAGCAATCATCAGTTTGGGGTACAGTGAAAAAAGAAACTTTATGTAGTGAAAAAAGCTTAATTTTAATGCAGCATGGCTGACAGAACACCACAGCTGTGGAACAGCTCAATAGTGTTATAATTTAATTATGAAAGAGCTTGGCTATGAGGTGGCCCTTGTATGAGACCCCTCTCTGGCTGGACAGCTCTGCTCTGTCTCTGACTGCTCCATGCTGCTCCAATGAGATGTCTTAGGTGTTTCCACTCATCTGGGGAAACTGCAGTTTTTGCTGAAAAGGAAAAAGTATTTCTCCAGCTACAGGGAAACTAATCTGTACATAGAACAGCCCCTGTCTCTGGTCCCTGACTTATCCATCCTCTTGCAAGTTAAGAATCTAAATCCTCACAATTTGATTGATCCAAAAAGCACTGTCCTGATTGGTTAGAATAAAGCTGCTCTGATTGGTCAATGAAGATGCTGATGAGGATACAGCTGCACAACTCCAACTGGATGGGAAAAGTTTCAGTTCTATTGGTGGACATAGGATTCTAGAAACTCCTGTATAAGGGTTGGCTCACAGGTAGAAACACAGTGTAAGAGGCAGACATTTTAGTGCAAGCATCTCCCTGGAAGGCTGCTTGCACGAGAGGCCGCTATGTAGAAACAGCTGGTAGGATCCGTTCTTGGTAGGTAGCTTTCTCAGGGTCCACAGGTGGTTAGTCTGATTTGGAGGGCAAAGGCCAGAAAAAGAAGGAAAGACTGAACCAAACCTTCCTCAACAGGTTTTCTTTATTTCCCCAGCATTTGTTCAGGCCACTGCCTCTAACACTGTCTCCAGAGTCTAGAGTATGTGGGACAAAATGACTTCAAAACTAAGAATATGTTTAATTTAGTACAGTACTCATTATCCCTGGAGCTAATCCTTAGAATCCTACCCACTATGCTCAGGAGCTCTTAATTATTAGTCCATCCCTACATGGGCCAAGAGCTCCAGCTCCTCATGATCACAAGACAGGGCTTGTAGCTCAAACCGGAACCTGGGCCAAACCCTCATCTCCTGCCTCAGTCTGGTCTTTCCCAACTTCCTTGAGCTAAAGCTGCTGTGAGGCCCAACTGCTGGCTACATCTGGTGCAACTAAGAAAAGGATCACAGGATCAGGCAACTTCCACTCTGATGAGCTCAGAAAAATTAACATCTTCTGGTATAGCTCAGAAATTCTCTTGTGATATGTTGAGGATCTCTTATCTGTGGTGCCTACAGTGTCAGGCCCATGATAAATATGCAATCAAAAGTCACTTAATGAACACAACTTGTGATTCTTTAAGTCACAAACTACCTCTCTCCACCCCCACAGCAGCAAATTAATGCCTGGGATGGGCATCTGCCCTGCCCTCCTGCAATTTGTCCAGTCAAAAGCTTGCTCTAGGATGGAGAACTATTTGTTAAGACCTTGAGAAACTTTTTATTCTTCTCAGAGCTGGTTCTTGCTCCATGTGCTCCAAGTTCCTAGCTAGAGGTAGAATAGCACAAAGCAGGATTAGCAAACATTTTATGTAGAGTCAGAGTAAAAATCTTACTTAAGGCTTTTATAGCGTCTATCTCAAGGGCTTAGCTTAGCCACTGCAGTGTGAAGGTAGCTGTAATAGAATGAACGTTAGTAAACAAATGAGTATCTATATTCAAATAAATACTCAATACAAAAACAGGCAGTGATCTGGACTTGGCCCACAGCCATAGTTTGCCAGCCCCTAGCATAGAGGTTAAGAATAAAAGCTCCAAAGATAGATGATTGGTTTATATTTGAGCTTCAACGGTTTTCTGTCTGTGTAGCATTAGGCAAATCACTTGACTTCCCTAAGATAATATCAACATCATGTTCTTCTTAAAAGGCTTCAGTGAAGATTCATGCACATAAAATGCTTTAAGAGGGTTTATAAACACATAGTAAATAATCAAAGGCTGATCATTCTTACTATGGCCTCAGACTGCAAAAATTCTGCCAGGACTGTCAGCAATTGGTAGCTTCTTTCAGCTGCTGCCTTTAGGGCCTCATGGGCTTGCCTGCGCCCAGTCCACACCTGAGTTTGCTTCACTGTCTGAACATTGTTTTACTGATTGCTCACTGTCCCATGGGGAGCCAGACTCTGTGACTGGGTTGCACTTTGTAATCCCCTCTCACACACTACTGAACAGGGCTCCTCCCAGCCCACATGTTCCCTACCTGCCCAAGGCTGCCACTTACTACCAATGTGACTCAAGCATTCACCTCTGCCCTTTTGACAGCCTGGGTGAGCTAATAGGACTGGATGGGCCATGACATCATCTCCTGATAACAGTGCTGCCCATAATGTTCTAAGAAAATAACCAGTGCTTTGCAAAGGGAAAAAATGTCCTCTGGCAAATTAAGTCTTGGAAACAAAGGGCTAAAGACAGTCTAAAATGCCTGTTTCCTACAGAACTACTTTCTCTGACCTTTAATAATCGAATATGTATTGTTCAGCTTCAAGAGAGGAATTTAAGCCCTCTGCAATATTTCTAAAATTTATTTTGATATAGAAAAATTTTCAAGGGTCATCCTACAGGATCAAAATTCTTTTTTTTTAAAGGAAACTTTTTTTAAAAGATTTTATTTATTTATTGTTAGAGAGGGAAGGGAGGGATGGAGAGAGAGAGAGAAACATCAATGTGTGGTTGCTGGGGGCCACGGCCTGCAACCTAGGCATGTGCCCTGACTGGGAATCAAACCTGCGATGCCTGGTTCGCAGCCTGCACTCAATCCACTGAGCTACACCAGCCAGGGCAGAATCAAAATTCTTAGGACAGATTTTGGGAAATGCACTTTGGAGAAAGGGCTATTCTGCTCTGAGTTGATTGACAGCAAAGTTTAATACTGTGTGCATTGTAGAGGAATCTTTGAAATCCTTCCTTTTTGTTATAGTGTCTTCATTTCTCATGACAACTTTCTCAGCACAGCTGTGCTGTGAGCATTGCCTGCCTGCCTCTGGGAGGTAGAATTTCCTAAGCATAAGAGCAGCCCCCTTTGTCAGCCAGATCAGCCAAATCTGAAAAGAATTCTCTTAGTTACTGAAATCTAATGGCCTTTCCTTCCCAAAGACACCCTAGTCACCCCAGGCAACCTGTATCTTCCCAAATGTTCTCCTCTTTGACTCTTAAAAGAAGTTTAAAGTGCCTCACAATTCATGTCAAGTGGACTGGCCTGAAGTCTTCTATGTATTCCTTGGGTTCCTTTATAAAATTATGGCTTTATTGGTCTTAACCCATCTCCTCAGGGGCTTTTTCTAAACTCAGTGAACTTGTTTAAACATCGCAGGCCTTCTCCTGTTTCCCTCAACCCCCTCTCTGTAGTGAATTAATGTAAAAGTATCAAAGCTAAGGCAGAAGATTATCACATTTTCACTATCAGCCATAGGCTAGGAGGACGGAACGAACGTGACTTCGACCACAGAAACTCTCTTAAAATTCCTAGCATTACCAGCACAAAGGAAAGAGGCAGTTGGAATGAAAGTGGTAGTTTAAAAGATCTCATTCTTTCATTCTAAAAGTATTTGTGGATATTTATATATTTATAAATCATGCCCTTTTTTATTTTGCTTTAGAATTTCAAACTTTTTGTTAAAATGCATATTTTTATGTTGATATAATAATGGCAGGAAATGGATTTTATACTTTGGATTTCTCAACAGTAAACCTTTAAATGTGATTCTGGTTTTATGGTCTTTTTTTCCCCACTAAAGAAAACCATATTCCTTACTTGCTATTCTGTCTAAAGTTTGCACCATCCATGCTCTACCTGGAGCCTGGTAGCACTAACCTGAGAGGCACTCTGGAAATACCAAAGCTTCTAGCAATTCAAGCATTACTGTTTGTATTCTTCACCCCCTATCTGTGTCCACAGCCTAAGCCTTGTTGTCCAGGTAAAGTCCCTCTCACTTTGTCTGAGGGAGGCAGAGCTAAGACCCTTATTCCATAGGTCACCCCACTCCTGCTGCTGAGGCTGATACTTGTACATTAACAAGAAATTTTTATTTTCTCCTTCTTTTTTTTTATTGCACATCAGTGGTAAAAGAATTCACAATTAAACAATGCCTGGGGAGTAACTTGAAATTTCTTGATGAAAGGTGACACTGAGATACTTATTATTATTGCTTCAAAAAAAAGGAAATAAGAGCTGTTGCTTTATCTAATTTCCATAAGTGCACCCAGGTTCTGTAATTATCTGAGTTTAGGTTACTTGCTAAGAAAACTGCATCAGGCAGCCAGATTGCCCCACAGAGTTTCACAACATGCTCCTCGAGCACTCATTCAAACAGAGTTGCTGCTGTGAGGCTAATGTTTATGAGAGGGTGAGGCCAGTTTTGTAATCCATGGAAATCAAATTTAATAGAAAACTCTACAAATCCATGAGGTAATTTTGTGCCAGTTCTTCCCGGTAGTTCCAGGACTATGCAGAGGATCGTTCCTAAGCTGGGGCAGAGGCTCTGAAAAGATGATCTTGGAAAGCATAAGGTATGCTTATCCACTCAGGGCCTCTAACTTATCTTTCTTCTTCTTTTTTTAAATGCTTTAGCCTCTTCATTTTTAAAATGAGAACGTTGATGAAGTTTATAGTTTCCGGACTGCTTCTCTCAGGCATCAAATTCTGCAGGGGACATCTGTAAGCCACTCCAGAGACCAGGAGGAAGCCTGCTAAGGAGAGTGTCTTGGATCTGATCAGATCCATTCTATTATCCAAGCATAGTTTCCTTATGAGATTTATTCAGAGTTAAAAACAGCTTTCTTTTTCTGAAAATGACCAAGTTAAAATATTACTAAGACTTCTTTACTAGTATTATCCTTCAATTCCAAGCACATCCCATTCAAGGGCTCACACTGATGACTGGCTATCCACACCCATGTTTTCTCACATATACCCAATTGTCAGTAAAAATTATTGGGCTGTATTTATGGCAATGAAATACAGGCATATTTTTTAATCTAGTTATTCAGTGGAAATAGAGTCCCATCTTTTATGGTTTGGGTTGCCAGTAGTATTTGTTGGCATATTTCCCCCACCTGTTTTTTTTTTTTTCCTCAGTCCTTGTACCTTTAGAGGTCACTTGCTACCAGTCCAGCAAGGATTCTGACAAGTCACTCAACCTCAAGGCAGAAATTACTGACAACACAGAGCTTCCACATGTGTTCTTAAAGCATATTCACACATTTTAGTGTCATTGTGAGTTTGCTTTTTTAAAAGGGATTACCTTCACACACAGCCTGTGGGCACCTTCCCTTTCTGTGATTTCCTGTGTTGGCAGTTGTGCAGAAGGATGAGCCCATGAAGCCCAGTGCTCATCCACCTGTGCAGCAGCTTCTAGAGGAACACAGGAGGCTCAGTCTGCAACTGGAACTCATGTCCTCTCCTTCCTCTTGCTTAACATCCACCTCTTCCAGTGCCTCCCAGGCTCCTTCTTACCAAGAGCCCTTTCTGAATGTGAAAGAGGAGGAGTATAGCCTCCTTTATCCTTGTGGTAGCCTGCTCACCTCAGTCAGTCCAGCCTGTGTAGACAGGGCTGAGTTTCTGGAAGGACTGAATGATGTCCCATGTCCTTGTAATCTCCCTCCTTTTCCAAGTAACCATGAGTAAAAGAACTTTGGTGATGTTCAGAGAGCTTTCACAGCAACTTTCTTCTCCTGACTGTTTTGGACCATGACTTGCTCTCTGCTATCAAAGCCACCCTGGACACAGATGTTTCATTTCTGACCTAGGAATTCTCTGGCCATAAAATCCCTTTCTTCTCTGAGGCCTTAAGGGGTGGGGTAGGGGGTGCAGTTCTCTCCATTTCTCTCACTGCACTTTGCCACATCCAACCACTGGGGGCACAGACAGGCATGATCCATGGTTCTGCCAGCTCTGCAGAGGTTTCTGTGGACCGTCTGGAAGGATCAGGACATAACCTCATTACTGCTGCTCCTGGAAGAGATACAGATTCCTAAGAAGCTATCTCCTTCTGTCCTTCCCCCACTAAAACAGTAATGCACCCTCTCACTCACCCATCTCAAGCTACATATCACCACCCTGACCACATTCTCCAAGGCCACATTGGACCAGACCCTTAGACAATGAATTTTTTTTTTCCAAGGTGTGTCTTAAACTTTACTTGGGCCCCACACAATTCATGGGCTCCTCCCTGGATGAAGTCTATACAAGGAAGCTAGTAGTTAAGATGCTTCAGTGCCACAGTCTGACCCCACATTTTCTTGCCTTCCTCTCTTTCCCCAACCCCAGGCCACCCACACATAGATTTCTTATCAGAGCTCAGGGACTAAGACCACAACTTTCCTCTCTGATTTCTTTCACACAGCCCATGGCTGTGGAGAGTCTGAGCAGCATGTGGCTTTGGTCAGTCTGTAGAGATCTGGAATCCAAACAATCTTTAAAGAGTTGTGACTGCAAGAACTGTGGATGGCAATGTTTTCTATTATTAACAGTTCCAACTTTTCCATCTGGCTGTTTTCAGAATGAAAGCTGGTGATTACTGTCAGCATTAATTACAATCAGGTGTACTTTTCTTCTACTCCATTTGCCCCATTGGTTTCTCACACAGTGAGAAATCCTGAAAATGTATGTCCTCTGAAATGTGGCACATAAATCCTTGCTGCTAGTGAGAGCTGCTGTCAGGCCATGGGGCTGTCCCTCTCTGGATCTGGTGAACCTAGAGTTCACCAAGCTTTCTCAGGTTTAGAGGTTTGCCTGAAACACTTGAGTCTTCAGGACAGAAAATGTCAAAAGAATCATTTTGCCCTGGCTGGTGTAGCTCAGTGGATTGAGCGCGGGCTGCGAACCAGGCGTTGCAGGTTTGATTCCCAGTCAGGGCACAAGCCTAGGTTGCAGGCCATGTCCCCCAGCAACCACTGTTTCTCTCTCTCTCTCTCTCTCCCACCCTTCCCTCTCTAAAAATAAATAAATAAATAAAATCTTAAAAAAAAGAGAGAATCCTTTCCTTACAAGAGTTCTATCAATTTCTGCTTCTAGTGTAACCAGAACTAACCTAAGAACAGTTTTGAATGTCTGTTTTCAGGGTCCAGCTGTACAAGGGCAGACAAAGATGCTAAAAAAGAAAGCTAAGCACATGTAGCAGTGTTCCCCGCATTATTTCTAGTCCTTATCTGAAGCTCTTTCTTCATGTCCCAGCTTTCATATCTTCTCCTTGACTCCTGGCCCTAATCTACTCAATGTCTGAAAAAACATTATCTCATTTGGAAATATTTTCTTTCTTTTCATATTTGTCCCTATATGCACATACATCTACATATACTCTGCTTTTCTTATATTTTCTGGAAGATTCTTTTAATGACTCACCTCAGGATTATTTTCCTCTACAAACTCTCCACAAATAGTAATTTTCAGGATTAATTAAATATTAGGACCATTCTTCTTTCATAAAGACATTTGAATTTAATTCAGATAAACCATTCTACTATTTCAGTTATTTTTTTAAAGTCTTTTCAGTGATTATGATATTACAGTTCTCCAAGTTTTTCCCCTTTATCCTCCCTCCACCATGCCCTCACCCAACCCTCCAGCATCCCCCCTCTTTGTCACGCACATGGGTTGTACATGTAAGTTCTTTGAGTCCTTTGTTTCCTATACCATTTTTTATTTCTCCCTCTATATTTTATGCCTACCAATTATGCTCCTTTTCCCCTGTGCCTTCCCCCCCCACTCCGCCCTTCCCCCTTTCCACTGAAATCCCTCTATGTGATGTTCATTTCTCTGATTCTGTTCCTGTTCTAGCTGTCTGCTTAGATTTTACTTTTGTTTTTTAGGTTCAGTTGTTGATATTTGTGAGCTCGTTATTTTACTATTTATAGTTCTGATCAACTTCTTTTCTTAGACAATTCCCTTTAACATTTCATGTAATAATGGCTTGGTGATGATGAACTCCTTTAACTTGACCTTATCTGGGAAGCACTTTATCTGCCCTTCCATTTTAAATGAAAGCTTTGCTGGATAGTGTAAGCTTGGATGTAGGTCCTTGCCTTTCATGACTTCAAATACTCCTTTCCAGCCCCTTCTTGACTGCAAGGTTTGTTTTGAGAAATCAGCTAGTAGTCTTATGGGCACTCCTTTGTAGGAAACTCTTTCCTTTCCTCTTGCTGCTTTTAGGATTCTCCCTTTGTCTTTAATCTTGGGTAACTTAATGATGCTGTGCCTTGGTGCATTCCTCTTTTTGTCCAACTTCTTTGGGACTCTCTGAGCTTCCTGGACTTCCTGGAAGTCTATTTTCTTCACCAGATTGGGAAAGTTTTCCTTCATTGTTTGTTCAAATAAGTTTTCAATGTCTTGCTCTTGCTCTTCTCCTTCTGGCACCCCTATAGTTTGATTATTGGAATGTTTCAGGTTCTCCCAGAAGTTTTTAAGACTCTCTTCACTGTTTTTGAATTCATGTTTCTTCATTCTGTTCTGGTTGGATGTTTATTTCTTCCTCTTGTT